>CAUYRH010052457.1:0-17365 GCA_963574655.1 Perodicticus potto | reverse complement strand
CTCACCCTATGCCCCTGAGGGCTAAGCCTACAAGGCGTCTCAGTCCCCACCTTTAGGCTGCTCAGTCACTAGATTACTGTGACCCTGAGAGTGGAGCTTGACAGGGCAGTTCTCCCACAATGGCTCCACACAGCCCACAACAAAACACTGGTTTCTCCTTCTGGCTTGGTGGCTCAGTCTGGGGCCCTAGACAACAATCAAAGACCTCCACACTCTTGCCCAAGTTCTCCAAGGTATTTCAACTGAGTGCCAAGTCCAGAAAAAAAACAAAAAGCTCACAGGTAAGGCCTTTCCAGTTTGCAATCTCACTGCTGCTGTGCCTACAACTGCCAGCAGGCTTAGACCTAATGAACACACGCAACCACTTGCCAGATCTCCACTGCTTTTGCCTTCCTTAGGGGGTCCAGAAGTCTCACGCTGTCTCCCTGTGTCCCCAAAGGGATGTTTCTGGGCAGATCCCACCAGCCAAAGATACCTGAAGTCTTTTGGGACTTTTTTTAATAAGAGCCCTTCTCCCTGGAGATAGTTGATATTTCATGGTGATTTGCATTTTCCTAATAACTATAGATGTTGACTATTTTTCATGTGTCTGTTGGCTATTGGATCATCTTCATTTGAAACATTTCTTTTCATGTCTTTTGCCCACCTTTCAATGGTGCTCTTTGTTTTATCATGCTGATTTGCTGGAGTTAAGTGTAGGTTGTGGTTATCAGCTCTTTACCAGAGCTATAGTGTGCAAAGATTTTCTCTCATCCTGTGGGCTGTCTATTTCCCCTATAGATTGTGTCATTGGCTGGGCAGAAGCTTTTTAATTTGATTGAGTCCCATTTATCTATTTTTGTAGTTGCTGTAATTACTTTTGAGGTCTTCATAAATTTTGACCAACATCATTTTTTGCTGATCTATAAAAAACAGTTCTACACTCTTTATGGAGTCAGAAAAGACCTGAAATAGCCAATGCAACATGATGCAATAAGAAGAAATCAGGAGGCCTCAATTCATAGATTTCATACTAACAAAGCTGGATGGTACTGGCACAAAAAATAAAGATGTGAATCAGAACAGAAGAATCCAACTATGAAACCATCTTTATATTAACATCCGATCTTTGACAAAGCATACAAAAACAGACACAGGGGCTGTATCCCTAGGTAAAAAGTCATCTAGGAAAATTGGATAGTCATATGTAGATGACTGAAACAGGATCCTGACTTCTCACCACTCACAAAAATTAGTCCATGATGCAGAAAAGATTTAAACTTAAGACAAGAAACTATAAAAATTTTAGAAGAAAATGTTGGGAAAACATCCTTTAAATGTCAATGCATTTGAAATTTTATATTTAAATTAGGTTTCTTGTGTGTATAACAGAGTGGGATTTTCACTGTGTAGCAATTTCCGCCTTTAACGTAGAGGTTTGTATATTCAGGGTGATAACTCAGACATACAGATGTGGTGACCTGGAGCTCTGCCTTCTATCTCAAGGATAAGAGTTATACCTTCAGTGTAGAGAAAAAACTTGAAGCCATTGCAAAAAAAAGAAAAAAGAAAAATGATAGCTTAGCTGCTATGCCAATTATATAAGACTGTCTTTCAAGGTTTTGATTAAAATAAAGTCTTTACAAATCTTCTTTTTTGCTACATTATTTTATAAAATCAGTTTTGTTCTAAATGCTCTGGACCTCTTCAAAAACATCATTGAAATAATTATGGTGCACTCAATAAATACCAACCAAAAAGCCAAAATATATAGCAAATAATCTTCACTATATTTCTAAGGTAGAATACACTAAAAATGTACATAAAACTTTTTATACATTTTCTGTTTTAGTATGTCACTGTTATACTAAATGAATTTTGTCTGTCTCTGACTATAATTTATATTATACAAATTGTTTTTAGTAGTAGTACTGAACATAGAAATATGTCTTAATTTTCTTTCTTTTTAACATGTACCTCTCTGATTTTAAATTAATGTATTTTTGAGTTCAAATTATTATTTAATAAATTTACTATAAATTTAAGGAAGTCATATTTTTAAAACAAGCATGTCAAAAGGAACATTATTTAAGCATTTAGTAAATTTTAGTAACAAAATTAATTTCAGTTACTTTCAACAAAATATTTCCTTAATTTTCATAGCATCATTTAAAACAAATTTTAAAATAATTTAATAATAATATTATTTCCTTGTTTAATTTAAACATATGAACCCATTGCAATTTAAATATCTTAAAGAAACACACAACACCGTGAACGATGAGGTTTGCAATACAAAAATGTGTACCTACATTTCCTATCATTAATATCATGTGGCTCTGTCAATAGAGCCACAAATAATATATTTTATGGAATAAATACTTACAATAAAAATAAAATAATTTCGGTGGCACTGATAACTCAGTGGTTATGGCACCAGCCATATACACGCAGGCTGTGGGTTTGAACCTGGCTAAGGTCAGCTAAACAACAATGACAATTGCACCAAAAAAAAAAATAGCAGGGCATTGTGGCAGGTGCCTATAGTCCCAGCTGTTTGGGAGGCTGATGCAAGAGAATCGCTTAAGTCCAGGAATTGGAGGTTGCTGTGAACTATGATGACACAACACTCTATCAAAGGCAATGTAATGAGACTCTGTCTCAAAAAATAAATAAATAAATAAAATAATTCAATAAGGCCATATACTGTTATGCAGAAATATATTAATCATACTGTTCTTATTCTTTTAGCACAACACTGATCTTTGATATAAAAACACATACTCCTTGTATTTTCACTAAGATTATTAAAAGTTTCTTTATTCTTCCATGGCCTATTTTATTTTTATGCTACATTTCTTTTTATCTGCACAATAAGATTTCTAATATTCTTTCTTACAAGTGTAAATTAAATATGTTAAATATGTCCCACAGAAACCTCAAGTTATTTTCACCTCTTTTTCTTTGTAATGATCCTTGCTTATTGGTAGATAGATAGTTGAAAACTTCACTATTTTAATTCTGACAAAGTATAAATCTTTCTGAGAACATTTGCTTTAAGAGAGAACAAAAATCCCCTGATCTTAGAATATGCTCCATGGTAAGATCCATGTTGTTCTTCTCTTTAATGACCTTTTTATAGTCGATCACATCTTTCAAGTTACCTCTTCTTTGAAGGTTTGCATTTCTGAAAATATCCTCTACTTTCTGAAACATAATTTATTACTGTGTACCTCAGGGGAAGAGGAAATTTGTAACTTGAAGTATAATGGAAACTTCTGATTTTGTACTACCTTTTACCAGAACCTTTATAGGTTCTTTTTCTTTGTCTTGACTGTCTATAAAACTACAAGAAAATTCAAACTTGTGCCCATTGATTTTCAAACATAGTGTATTTTATTTGTTCTTGAATGTTTCAAACTTCTGCTTAAAATATCATGAGGAAAATCATCTCTCTTTATTTCTCTTCATATCTTAACTACAACATGAAATCTTCTGCCCTAGCCTTTTTGAAACCCATACATACTGATCATACTGTAATATAAAATTCATTGGAAAACATTACCTCAGTTCAATTGGTAACATGTATTATAGGTTGGTCTCTTTGATCATATTTCCCCATAGTTTGTACTATTAAGCAAATTTTCACTGGCATCGAGGTGGGTCCAGCTTTGTTCTCTAATCACTCGATCATTTCCATTTCCAATATTGTGGTAAGAATAAACTCTACCGTCACAACTTTAATAGATACAAAATTCTTCTTTATAAGCCTCTGAAATGATTTTTTGGTGATAGATTGTATATTTTAAACACTATATCATCAATTTCTTTTCTTCTACCTTCAGTGAATGTTTGTTGAAGACTGATAATTTAATAAGCCTCAAGTCACAATTATTCTTTCTTACTTCTTTATATATTTCTTTTCTCAATAGCATGGTACCAATGAGAGTAGTAATAATGGTATTCATCAATGAATATTTTAAATTCCAAACACATATATGGAAAACTGTGTTACTCATTGTCTTAACAAAACTGACATTCTTTTTTGGGGAGGATGAGCAGACTTTTTGGAGAGATCAGAAAACCTGCTAGGCAAATTCTAAAAGGGCTGTAACACTGCAAAACTGATATTCTGAGTTTTGCATTGAATATATCTCAAATCTCTTCTTAGGCATCAGTTTTGGAGGCATGAAATATTTATGTTTTCTTCGAAATTCTGAAAATCCTCTACATAGGATTTTTTCCTATAACTATTACAAACTCTACCTTTTCACAATGCTTTTACTTTTGTTTTCCTCTGCATTTCAATGGCAGTAACTTCTTGATATGAATTTTATCAATGGGCCAAGGACACTGGCTCACGTCCATAATCCTAGCAATCTGGGAGGCCGCAGTAGAAGGATTGCCTGAGCTCAGGAGTTTGAGACCAGCCAGAGCAAGAGCGAGACCCTATCTGTAAAAGTAGCCAGGCCTTGTGGCAGCCTGTAGTCCCAACTACTCAGGAAGCTGAGGTAAGAGAATCACTTGAGCCCAAGAGTTTGAGGTTGCTGTGAGCTGAGATGCCACAGCACTCTACCCAGAGCAACAAAGTGAGACTGTGTCTCCAAAAAAAAGAAAGAGAGAGAGAGAGAGAGAATTTTATCAACACAAGTATGTAATTACATTCTGCTTTTTCTAGAAGAAAAGGGTAATATTACTTACATATTTTCAACCTTAGGATGCAGTTTCCTTTTACACATATACATGGATTCCTGAAATGTTCTAAAGTTATTTCAAGAACTTTATTTCAACAGATTTTCCTTCAGCATTTACTGTATTCAATAAGGTGTTCTAAGTGCTTGAATAAAATACTGAATAAAAATTCACACTTTCAAACTTTGTGGAAAGTATAGCCTCACAAAAAAGAGAAGAACTGATTAAAAATCATGAAGGTGGCAAAAGCGAAGGGCATGGTCTACAGAGGGTGATATTGGGAGTGTTCGAAAGCTTTGTCTTCCATGTCAGAAATCCTTTCTTCTGCTTGCTCCATTCTGTTACTAAGGGATTCTACTGTATTTCTCAGATCTTTGAGGGCTGCAACTTCTTGTCTCAATGTATCAAAATCTTTGGTCATTTGGTCTTTGAATTCCTTGACTTCTTGAGACAATTTTTGAAATGCACCCTGAATTTCTAAATCCAACTTTTCCTCTTTTTTATTAATCTTGTTTGCAATCCAAATTCTGAATTTGATTTCTGACATCTCAGCCATCTGTTTATGCGTAGGATCGTCATTTGTGTACACCAAATTGTTCTTTGGGTGGTTGATCTACTCTGGTTGTTCATGTTTCCAGAGCTTTTCTGTTGATTCCACCCCATGATTAATTTTATACCATTTAGCTGGATGAGTACATAAGGATAAGCTGGGTTCGGGGTTCAAGGAGTGGTGACTGACCAGTCCTTTGCTTGAAAGCTGGGACTGGTGTCTGTACCTTTTCCCCTAGAGTCTTGCCAAGGACCCATAGAGTGCTACTGCTTGTGAAATTGGGGACCTTCTGTGTGGTGGGGTTAAGTGGCTCTGTCTTATTTTCAACTGGTCTTTGTCTTACCCTAGAGAATCAGTTACTCTGGATTGAAATCTGAGCTGTGGAGAAATACCAGCAGTTAAGTCACCGTGCCCCCCACAGGCAAAAATTGGTAAAGCAAAATCAAACCTTCCCACTACCACACACCCAGTGTACCAATTAGGAAAGACCTCAGGTAATTGTCCCAGTTGAAGAGGTCCCAATCAATTCTTCCAGCCAGCACCAGTCTCATATGGAAGAGTTAAAAAGTCTCTGGCAACTAGATAGCAGGGATCTGCTGGAAGCTCTAGTATAACTCACTTAGGTGCTCTGTGAGCTCAGGAGGGCCCCCCCCAGAAAGTAGATTAGTTTGGGAAGGTTGATGCCTCCTTCCCCACTTGCCCCTCTGTCAGACCCAGTTGGTGGTAAACCCACAGGGCTGTGATCCAGTTTCCTCCAATGAGCAGATGCTCCAGAGGTTTGCGCCTGCCTGGGACACATGGAGGTCTGTGGCTCCTCAGCCAGTCCACCACACCAGTCACTGTTTGGCAGGGGGAGGTGAGGCCTAACAACCTGGGTACTTGATAGGGACTGGGGTGATTCACTCGGTTCCCACCCTGTCCCTGATTGATGTTGCTGATAGAACAGAATAAGTTCACAGAATTTGTTTCTGTCATGGCTATTTTCCCTTGATCAGATGTTGGGCTGCAAATAGGTCTGACTCAGTCTGTGAGTTCCAGACTTTTGTCTCAGCTTTCATCCCCCGAGGGCCAGGTGTGTCTGAAGCTAAGTAAAGTAGCCTCCACCCTGGGAGTCAGCTGACTGTATGTGTATTCTAATCCCTGCACTCCATCTGGCTGGTACCGCCTCAGGCATATCCTTCTCAGGCCTTGGTTGCTGGTCTGCTCTGCCCGTGGCTGCTGCTGGTGGCTGCCACCAGAGAAGTTGCCCCACTTCCCCTGGGTGCCCAGAGAGGCTGGGAGTGTTCCCGCTGCTCTGTGCCTCAGGGGACCTCCTCTCCAGTTTGGCCACCACTCGGCTCACTTTCCTCTCACCACTCCTGAGCCAGAAAATCAGCACAGATCATCAACAGTCCGCGCCCTGTCCACAACCCATGAGAAAATGTCCAAGAATTTGGACTCCGTGGAGGACAGGACTCCAGACCTCGGGGTGAGAATGGAGGGGAGTGCCAGGAGCTTAAACTTGCAGGTAGAGAATATATACAGTTTTATACAGTTTTATGCCTGGTGGGAGAGTGCTGTGGCACCCTAATAGGGGAAGGAGGTCTGGTTTTTAGAGGGTATCTCCTATAGGGTAGAGTGGGAGGACATCTGAACTCTGCTCACTTGCTTGTATGGAGATATGTGAGCCATTCTTGTGCAGGGAGGGGACTCCCATCCACTTGGTGATGTGTTCTGTACCTTTGATTTGTATCCTTGGGGTTGCAGGTTGCTGTGCATTCTTCAACCTTTTCTTTTGAGCAGGGTTGATGTGCATTCTTCAACCTTCTCTTTTGGCTCAGATCCAAACCATCTGCTTTCCTGCTAAATTTCTGGCCTTTAACTCTCCTTCTGGATGGGAGCCTCTGTGGAATGCTGGCTACAGACCATCATCTTGGCTCCTCCCCACTCCCATGGAATGAAATGAAGAAGTTAACCAAGAGCCCTAATAGTTGGGTCTGCTTTTCTTATTGAGACAATTGCAAATTCTGAAATAAAAATGTTGGGGTACAGCTTAGAGGCAAGTGGACTTACAAAAACTGAAAAGGAAAAAGTAAAATTCACAGCACACCAAGGATGAGAGTCTGATAAACAGCCAAGGCTCTACCCAAAGCACTAAATATTATACCCTGGAAGAAAAGGAAAAAAGAAAATAAATAACTTTCAAAAGACTAGAAGCGCTGTTTTAACGCATTTAGTTCTACCTCAAGAGGTATTACCTGCCAAATATTAATAAATTATATCTGGAGGAGGATAAAATCACTTAGACTCTTAAATGTGTAAAACCAAATCCAATTTTTATTTATCTTTTCAAATTGACATATAATAGATGTACATATTTTAGGGGTAATTTGGATAATTTTATATATAATGTAATCAAACTAGGATATCCCCTTAAATATTTGTCTGTTCTTTAGGAACCTTGGAATTATTCTCTTCATTTTGAAATATATAGTATATTAATGTTGCCTATAAACACTGCAGTCATATTGAACCCCATGTCTTATTTTTCTATCTAAAATATATTTGCACACATCAATGAACAAATTGTCAGCCTTCCATCGCCTTTCCCTTCTCATTATCTGGAAGTCACCAAACTACTCTCTATCTTGGCGAAATCCACTCTTTTAGCTCCCACGTGTGTGTGAGAACATGCACTATTTTGACTTCCTGTGCTTGTCCTTTGAATTTTAAAATAATGACCACAGTTCTTCCCGTGTTGCTATAAATTGTCAGAGTTTATTCCTTTTTATGGCTGATATTCCCTTGTGTATGTATAATTATTTATTTACTTATTCATTCATTCATTGGTAGACACATAGGGTGATTCCGTATTTTGGCTATTATGCAGAGTGCTACAAAATCTCTGTGCTGATTTTCTTCCTTTTTAGATATATCCTCATTGGTGGATTGCTGAATTTTATGTTAGCTCTGTTTTTAGTAATTTGAGGACCCCCCAAACCATTTTTCACAGTGGTTCTACTAATTTACATTCTCATCCACACTGTATAAGAATTATCCTCTCTCCACACCCTGTACATCATAGTTTATGCCCTATCTGGATAAAAGCCACTTAACTGGGATGAGATGACATGTCATTGAGGTTTGGATTTGCCTTTGACTATTAATAATGTTGAACATTGCTTTCATATACCTTTGATGATTTGTACAACTTCTTTTGAGAAATGACTATTAGATCTCTCATGTGTTTTTAAATTGGATTCTTTGCATTGTTTTAGTTTTTCCTGTTGATTTGTTGAACTCCTTGAAATCCTTATACCTTCTAGTTATTAATCTTTTGTGATGTGAATAGCTTGCAAATACTTTAGCCCCTTCTGTCAGTTGTATCTTCATATTTTTGATTGATTCCATTGACGTTACAAAATTTTACCAAGAGGTGGCCGACACATTGAGAATATTTTGTAAATATTTTATAATATTTTAAAATGGCTATTTGGCAAATAAAGATATATTTACCTACAATTTCCCATTTTTTCATATTTCAACTTTAGGTATGACTTTTAGGACACCCAGAGAAACGTGTTCTCTATCAACATTATGTTTCTGAGACATATGCACATTATTATATGGAGTAGTGGTTTATTCATTTCCACAGAATATAAATATACCAGATATGCTGGACAATTTACTTACGAAAAATAAATTTCATTCCTTGATTTTACAGGAATACACATTTGCTTCATTCAGGAGTTGTACCTATTAGAAATAGTGATATTATTAGTAAGAATACATTTGGAAAATACTGCTAAATATTTTTCCAGAGTAATTATACCAATGAAGCCTCCACCAGCCATGTATGAAACTGGTAGTTCTTTCACATTCTTGTAAACAGGTGGAGTTTTCTACCTTTTAAAAACAAATTTAGCCATGAAAGTGTGTTTTCAGAAATGTAGGGTTTAACTTTATATTTTCTAGAGAATTAATGTAGTTCAATATCATTTCATATTTCACGGTGTTAATGACAAACTGATAGGATAATCACCCATTATTAGACTCTTCTTTTATGAAGAGGAATATATTATTTAAGGAGATTCTTTTTTCCTATGAACATTTTAAATCTTTCAAGGTATTCACCTGGAAAATTGATTTTATTCCCTTGATTCTAACTATAGATTAAACTAGAGAAATTATATCTATATTGGGCTTTTAAGACATGTTTTATTTTTTGATGGCACCTGTGCCTCGAAGGAGTAGGATGCCAGCCTCATATACCAGAGGTGGCAGGTTCAAAACTGGCCCTGGCCAAAAACTGCAAACAATAATAATAATAATAAAGTAATGTTTTATTTTTTTAACTTTACTATAAGTACATTTGCATTTGAATATTTGTAGCAGTTCAATGCACACTTGGAAAGATGTACAAACAACTCAAGTGTCTATCAACTCATGAATAGATTAATAAACTATGTTACATGTGTAAATACACCTTGGAATACTAGCCAGCCATAAAAATGATGAGGATTTATATCTTCCATATTTACCTGGAAGGATTTGGAGAACATTCTTCTAAGTATCACAGGAATGGAAAATCAAGCATCCTATTTGCTGAGGGGTGGTGCCTGTGGCTCAAAGGAGTAGGGCGCCAGCCCCATATGCCGGAGGTGGTGGGTTCAAACCCAGTCCCAGCCAAAAAAACTGCAAAAAGAAAAAAAAAACTACATTGAAACTAGCAGATTAGCAACTACAAACCCACAAAAGAGAAAAACTCAATTAAATTCAAGAAGCAGGAGGACGATAGGGGGGTCCGTAAGTTCTCACGTGAAGGGTACTCTGTGTAGGTACATGGCATAGTCACTGGCTGAAACACACAACTATAACTCAGACTTTACCTTGCAGGCATCAACAATGTGACCTACTGGTTAAATCATACACAAAATATAAAATACTAAATTTCATAATTAATTAGAAAGTTTACAAATCATTAATGTTCTGTCATATTTCATTTATACTTTTTAAAATAATATCATTCTTAATGGTCCTTCACACATATGCTGGCACTTACATGTATTAATAGAATAGAGATCATTTGAAATTTCTTAAACTTAACTCACTTTTGACCTAACAGTGGCAATTTATGTAACTCTGCCTAGCATCATTGTTTCTAAAGGTTATTCTTCTCCTGCAATGATTCTTTTATCTTGTATATGAATACCAGATAAACGTTACTGATTTAAATATAAAATCAACAGTAGCAGGTATTTTTCTACATTCTTCACCTTTCTGCCTCTTCTAACAGTATGACAGAGAAATAGCACTCCAGAAATAATTTTCATATGAACAATTCAACCATCTCTTCAATTTTCATAAAGTAAATTCTCTCAGAGATGAATAACCTTGTATTTCACAAAATAAAGGAATCCAGGTTACTTTCCTACTTTAAGTTCTTATAAATGAACTTAAAATCTTATAACACAGCAAATTCTCGACTCTATTTGCTGATGTGAAAAGCTGGTTCTTAGCAACTTGATCTCTTTCTGATTCATTGTATATAGTCTGCTTTTGACTTAAAAGAGTGACAACTATAAGCTTTAGTGTATGTAAATTAGGTATGAAGATAGTATGCAGGAGAATTTTAGAAATCCTTTTTGGGTAGAATGGAATAGTATTAGTTCATATATTTTTCTATCTAGGTTAGTTGTTTATCTAGACATCTTTCTTGATTTATATCCGGTTAATTGAATGTATTCTAATTAAGATGGATTACCAATTATTTGAAATCTCAAAGGTGAGCTAATCTTATAAAAAAAGAGGGGAGGGAGGGTATCAATTTCTTTATGAGTTTAGAATACTCAGCTCTAGGAGCTGAAGTGGTCTTACAATATTATTATTACCTGTTCCAATTTTGTTTTTCTTTTTAATTTATGTTTAAATCTGATATCTAATTCTAGAAATAGTACATGGTATCTTCAAAATACCTATTATTTTATAATATAAATTATTAGTACTTTTGTAAATTTCAGATTACTATCAGGGTAAATACGATCAGATTCCATTGTTTGTGATTATCAGTGATCTAACCTAATCATATGTGCCTTTCTATTAAATGTCTATAATGCCCAAAGTGATCTACAAATTTAATGTAATCCCCATTAAAACACTAACGTCATACTTTGAGGAACTTGAAAAATAGTTCTCCATTTCATATGCAACCAAAAAAACACAACACAAAATGTGAACAGCCAGGGGAATTCTAAGGAATGAAAGCAAATGATGGAGGCGTCACTTTACCAAATACCTATTTGCAACATTGTTATATTTCTGTTAAATACACAATTGGTGACCTGTGCTTGGTGGCTCTCAGCCATTACCCTAGCAATTTGCGAGGCTGAGGTGGTTGGACTGCTCAAGCTCAGGAGTTCCAGACCAACCTGAACAAGAGTAAAACATCATCTTTATTAAAAACAGAAAATACTAGCCAGGAGTTGTGGCAAGCACCTGTAGTCCCTGCCTACTAAGGAGACTTAAGAAAGAGAATCTCTTAAACTCAAAAGTATGACATGGCTGTGAGCTATGACACCATGGCACTCTTCCCAGGGCAACAGAGTGAGACTCTGGGTCAAAATAAACAAATAGACTCTGCACCTGTGGCTCAAGTGGCTAAAGCGCCAGTCACATACACCTGAGCTGGCAGGTTCGAATCCAGCCTGGACCTGCCAAACAATGATGACAGCTGCAACCAAAAAATAGCCAGGCGTTGTGGTGGGCGCCTGTAGTCCCAGTTACTTGGGAGGTGGAAGCAGGAGAATTGCTTGAGCCCAGGAGTTGGAGGTTGCTGTGAGCTGTGATGCCACAGCACTCTACCCAGGGCAACAGCTTGAGGCTCTGACTCAAAAAATAAATAAATGAATAAATAAATAAATAAATAAATAAATAAATAAATAAATAAAGACTCACTAGTCTTTTCAGCTCTGTATTTCATGTCTTAAGTTCCTTAGCTCGAAAAGGAAATGGATAAACATGCTTAAAAAGAATGGTAAAGTGTATTAGGAACAGATGGTTAAAGGGTGCAAATACAGTTAGATAGACAGAATGAACAATATTTGTTAGCATAACAAAATGGCTACAATCACCAGTAAGT
This sequence comes from Perodicticus potto, assembly GCA_963574655.1. Classification (NCBI taxonomy): domain Eukaryota; kingdom Metazoa; phylum Chordata; class Mammalia; order Primates; family Lorisidae; genus Perodicticus; species Perodicticus potto. Next base: position 5,027 of record CAUYRH010052457.1, on the reverse strand, counting down.
TAGTATATAAGTTAAAATAGCTAAAAGAGCAGAATTGGAATGTTTCTTAACACAAAAACATGATAAATGCCGGAGCTAGTGGGTACCCCAATTACTCTGATTTGATTAATTCACATTATCTGCCTAGATCAAAACATCACATGTACCCTATAAATATATACAACTATTATCTACCCACAATAATTAAAAATCATTTTTAAATTGGTTATCCTGTGTAGTTTTCACAGGCATATGGAACAGATTGCATTAAAGCATTTATAATTTTCAGATAACCAAAAGCATTGGTGAGGCATTTAATTTGTTCCATTTGGCTGTTAAAAATAAAAGTGAAAATGCTTTATGTATTTCTTGAACTAAGATCAAATAAAGAGCTCAATCTGGGTGATAGTTACACAGGTGTCTACATATGTACAGACTCATCACACTGTATAAATTAGGTTTCTTGAATTTTATATACTTTACTATCCCTATGTTACACCTCTATGAAAAAGAAAAAAAAAAATTAGAAAGCCAAACTGTGCACCAGATGCCCTAGACATATCAAAGCACTTCTACAGATCAGACCTTATTTTCATATTTTTAAAGAATAGCTGGTCATTAAATATTTTCTAAAAGGTGTAAGGATAATATACAGTGTTTTGCAATATCTCACTGCATAAAAGAAACTGACATTATTAAGTGAAGAATATCATCTTAGAAGGGATTGTTTTTAAATGGCAAAGAAACGCTAATATAAGAAAAAATCAGGGTGGCGCCTGTGGCTCAAAGGAGTAGGGCACCAGCCCCATGTACCAGGGTGGTGGGCTCAAACCTGGCCTCAGTGAAAAACGGCAAAAAAAAAAAAATCATTTTATTTAATTAATTTAATTACTTTTTATTTTATTTTATTTCAAACAGAGTCTCACTATGTCGCCCTCAGTAGAGTGCGTGGCATCACAGCTCACAGCAACCTCGAACTCTTGGGCTTAAGCAATTCCCTTGCCTCAGCCTCCCAAGTAGCTGGGACTACAGGTGCCCACCACAATGCCCGGCTAGTTTGTTGTTGTGGTGGTTATTGCTGTCAACGTTGTTTAGCAGGCCCTGGCTGGGTTTGAACCCAGCAGCCCCATTGCATGAGGCTGGTGCTCTAACCACTTAGCCACAGGTACCAAGCCAAAAAAAAAAAAATTTAATTCCCAAAATTTTACTGGACCACTGGGCATGGATGTCATTTCACTCCTGGAAAATTCCTGTGATGAATCTATAACCTCTAATGTGACTGACTGTCTTTGGAAATGGAGCCTGTAAACAAATAATTAAGGTTTTTAAGTGAGATCATAAAGGTGGGGTCTAGTCTAACTGGTGCCCTGACAAGAAGAGAAAGAGCCCCCAGGGAGGCTCACCCACAGGGAAAAGGACACAGAGGGAGGCAGGTCTCCAACCAAGAAGACAGGTGCTAGGAGAAACCAAACCTGCTGAGACCTTGTTAACAGCATTAATGTACAGAGCTATGATTTAATAAAAATAAATAAATAAAAGAGATTTACAGCCTTTAGCCTTGTGGGAAGATAAATTTCTGTTCTTTGAGTCACCCAGTCAGAGGTATTTTGTTATGGTAGCACTAACAAACCAATACACTGATCATTCAGATTCAAAATAGTGCCCCTTCCCCTTTTTCTGCAAATAAAGCATGTCTGTATTTCTTTCCATTTGTACACCAGCGTAAACATACAAAATTTTTATTTATGTGAAATGTGGAGGATATTAGACAGTTTTGATTTTCTTTTCATTTGAAAATAAACCTCCAAAAAGTAATACAGAATTATATGAGGGGTGCTACACTATATTGAAGGAAATTATCATCAAAACTTTGGTCTGTGATTATCTTGCCAAGGCAGAAATCACGAATTCACAATTTTGACATCTCAAAAATTAGCACAGTGACTACTTTGTTAATTAACACATCAACTAAATATATAATTATTTGCAAACCCAAATAAATCTAATTGGTAAGGAAAAAGACCTTTGTATTTTGAGCCGCGTAATTTCATACTCAAGGTATTTGGATCATCACACTGTATAAATTAGGTTTCTTGAATTTTATATACTTTACTATCCCTATGTTACACCTCTATGAAAAAGAAAAAAAATAATTTTCAAAATATAAATCTCTGCACAAACCATTTGCTAAAATTATTATAAAAGTAAAACCTAAAGAATTTTATTTGTTAAGAACATATCTAAAGGATTCAAAAAAAGCAAAATAATAAAATTGATATAAAGCAAAGTTACGTCCACGCTTTAAGTAAATAAACTGGTGTACCACTGACATATTTAAAATCTAAACAAGTCTAAGTTTCTTATATTTGTTAAGGAAGAGGTCAAATTTTATACACATAATAAAATAAAATGAAGTTAAAGAACTAAATCTTTGAGAATAAAGTCTTATAGAATTAAAACTGAAAGTAAGAAGATAATTAAATTTTTCTGAAAAAGTTGCTACTTATATGCGTGGAAATACACCAATTTCTTAAATCCTAAAATTCATTTACAACAGAAAAATGTACTATGTTTTAATTGGAATTATTTTTTCAGTATACACTCCATCTGGAAAATACATCTATTTAGAAGCTTTTTAAAAGTATAGTGTGTTCAAATTATATATATTTTGTAATTATCAAGCTCTAAATTTTTATATACTGTGTTATAGGTCTGGGCATGAGGGAGGCAGTAGTTACAGTTTTAAAATATTGAAAATAATTTGGGGTCATTGAGTTTAATGATTTATAATGCTGTCTTATGTTTTCTGAACTTAAAAAGTCTGAGAATAAAAAATAAAATCAGAATTTTTGCTTTGGTTACTCATTAACTTGAAGTTATTTAATATTAATACATTAAAATATGTGTTATTGACAATACTGTCTAGATTTTGCTATTAATATTGTAGGAATGTTGTTTAAAAACTCAAATTCTAACTTATTTCCAAGGCAAAGGTGTCTTTTTTTTAAATTTTGTGTATTATAAATTTATAGCTAGCTTGGCTTTATATAGCTCTGTAGAAAATAAAAACTGAGAGAAAAATAATTTCACATTGTGATGAAACTATATCAAGTCAAGACAAAAGAAAAGATTCTGCAAGTGCCAACTGACCTACAGGGGCAAACCTATCAGGGTGACTGCAGACTTCTCTAATGAAACTTTTCAAGCCAGAAGACAATGGTCATCTATCTTTAACCTCCTTAAACAGGTACACAAAAATCTTGCTAAGACAAAATGAGACTTTGTCTCAAAAAAAAATATTTGCCCAGTCTAAAGCAATACTAGAAGCTGACAAGCCTTTCAGGTACACGAAAATCTTGCAAGCTGACAAGCCTTCAGGTACACGAAAATCTTGTAAGCTGACAAGCCTTCAGGTACATGGTACCTGAAAGGCTTGTCAGCTTCTAGTATTGCTTTAGACTGGGCAAATACTTTTTTTGAGACAGAGTCTCATTTTGTTGCCCTGGGTAGAGTGCCATGGCATCACAGCTCATAGCAACCTCAAACTCTTGGGCTCAAGCGATTCCCTTGTCTCAGCCTCCTCAGTAGCTGGGACTAAAGGTGCTGGCCTCAAGGCTGGTTATTTTTAGAGACAGGGTCTTTCTCTTCCTCAGGCTGGTCTCACAATCCGGAACTAAGGGTGGTGCCTGTGACTCAAAGGAGTAGGGCGCCAGCCCATATACCGGAGATGGTGGGTTCAAACCCAGCCCTAGCCAAAAGCTGCAAAAAAAAAAAAAAAAAAAAAAAAATCCAGAGCTCAGGCAATCCACCCACATGGGCCTCCCAGAGTGCTGGAATTTTAGATGTGAGCCACCGTGCCTGGCTAGACTGGGCAAATCTATGGATTGGTTTTTCTCTAAGAAGCAATACTTGTCAGCCTTTTTGTTCTTCCCAAAGATTTTATTCTCATTATTTTGAGAAGATCCTTCTATTTTTTTTTTTTATGATCAGTTGGAGGTAAACTCTTAGATGTCAGACATTCTGTGTGTAGGTCTTAGGAAAGGGGAATAGCAGTGAAGCCAAGTGTTTCACATATATAGATGTTCAATAAACCACCCTGGTTTTAAGGCTTCACAACTTCACATCTCAACTACTATCCTCCATTGTTTTGTTTCATTTTGTTTTGTTTTGAGACAGAGTGTCACTTTGTCATGTTATGTCTAGCAGCTTCTCAAAGACCATATCAAAAAAAAGCTTAAAAAATTTAGCAAGATTTTTGTGTACCTAAAAGTCTTGATTTTGAGTTAAAAGACTTAATTTTGAGTTATTAAAATTGAGTTATTAAAATAACTCAAAATTAAGTTGTGCCCTTCTCCTTAAAGCCAGAAGAGTTACCATTGTTATTACTCCAACAACCACAACTAACTGGTTAAATTAAAAAATCAGCTTTTGGGTTTTTTCGGGGAGGGGGGTCCCCCTTTGTGATTTGTTTTTAACTATTAGATTGCTGAGAATACAAAGAATTTAAATGAATTAATCTCTAGCAAGTGACAAGCTACTCAACAGAAGATAAGAAATTTTTGTCTCCTACATGCTGACTTTTAATTATGATAAAGCAGCAAAAAAGAAACCCCTAGAGAAATATAAGGAGAAATCAAGAGAAAAAGTTATGCCATTTTAATGGATGAGTGTGGGCTGGTTTGGTAGATTAGAATTCTGAGAAAATCTAGCCACAGGGTCTTTCCCCAACTGCCAACTTTCTATCAGGCTTCCCGATGCCAGGTTCTCAGGGACAGTACATCAAAGACTGAGAGCAGGGAAGCCACGCTGACGGAAATCTGTCCAAGGCATTGCCTCACTCACATAGGGAGGCAGCTGCCTTCTAGGATGGGGGGCAGAGGACTGAGTAGAGAGAGATCATCCCAAGCTCAGAAAGCTACGAGCAGGACTGAAAAGCGATCTCCCAAGTCACCCTCATTCCACAAGGATACAGTTCGCTGATAGATCAAATGTAGTCATTGCTCTAAATAAATTTAAAGTACAGTATTCCTTCCACAGTTATTCATTAA
>CAUYRH010052454.1:0-14955 GCA_963574655.1 Perodicticus potto | reverse complement strand
ATGGAGAACTCTCAAAGAACTCAAGCTAGACCTCCCGTTTGATCCTGCAATTCTATTACTGGGCATCTACCTAGAAGGAAAAAAATCCTTTTATCATAAGGACACTTGCACTAGACTGTTTATTGCAGCTCAATTTACAATTGCCAAAATGTGGAAACAGCCTAAATGCCCACCAACCCAGGAATGAAGTAACAAGCTGTGGTATATGTACACTATGGAATACTATTCAGCCATTAAAAAAAATGGAGACTTTACAGCCTTTGTATTAACCTGGATGGAAGTGGTGAACACATTATTCTTAGTAAAGCATCACAAGAATGGAGAAGCATGAATCCCATGTACTCAATTTTGATATGAGGACAATTAATGACAATTAATGACACGGTGGGTTTAGAGGAAGGGGAGAGCAGAGAGAGAAAGAATGAGGGAGGGGTGGGGAAAGAAGAGCAGAGAGAGGGAAGGAGCAAAGAGGGTGGGGTCTTGGTGTGTGCCACACCTTTTGGGGGCAAAACACAATTATAAGAGGGACTTTACCTAACAAATGCAATCAGTATAACCTGGTTTCTTGTACCCTCAATGAATCACCCCCCACTGCAAAAAAAAAAAAAAAAAAAAACCTTTTCGAACTTTATCAATTGTGAACTTGTTTGCTTCGTCTTTAATGTCTTCGATGGTGGGGAGATAAAGGTCTCTTGGGATGCCACCATTCTCTTCGTAAAGAAATTCAACTGTCTGTCGGGCGATATCCACCATGCCTAAAAAATACAACAGCCCGGGTAACTCTCCAAAGAGCACATAATCTTTAGTTCAAACATGACACTGACTTATATCTAGAATAAAAAAATAAGAGACTCTTTCAAACACTGTTTAAGGGAGTACATAGCCTTTGGGGGAAAGTAATTACACATGTCTACCAAGTTGAAAATACTCAATGCACTACTTCTGGAAATGTCTGGCATCTCCCACAGAAACACAAGCACTAGTGTGCACAGGTACAAAAATTCGCTGCAGCACTATTGGTAGATAACAACAAACAAATGGAAATAACCAAAGTACTCATCGATACTGGAATGGCTAGAAATGATGGTACATTATTCTGAATCATTTCGTTTTAGTTAGATTAAAATAACTAAAGTCCAATGTAGATGAAGAAGAGAGGGAGGGTGATGTTTTCTTACTTTATACATTTTTTGTAATGTGTTTGGTATTTTTTTTTTTTTTGAGACAGACTCTCACATTGTTGCTCTCGGTATAGTGCCGTGGCATCACAGCTCACAGCAACCGCAAACTCTTAGGCTTAAGCAATTCTCTTGCCTCAGCCTCTTGAGTAGCTGGGACTACAGGTGCCTGCCATAACGCCCGGCTATTTTTTGTTGCAGTTTGTCATTGTTGTTTAGCTGGCCCAGGCTGGGTCCGAACCCGCCATCCTTGGTATACATGGCTGACACCATAACCACTGTGCTATGGGTGCCAAGCCTGTGTTTGATTTTTTTTTTGAGATAGAGTCTCAAGCTGTGGCCCTGCGTAGAGTGCCATGGTGTCATCATAGCTCACAGTAACCTCCAACTCTTGAGCTCAAGTGATCCTCTTGCTTCAGTTTTTTCTATTTTTAGTAGAGACAGGGTCTGGATTTTTGCTCAGGCTGGTCTTGAACTCATGAACTCAAGTAATCAGCCCATCCTCAGCTTTCCAGATTACAGGCATGAACCACCACACCCAGCCTAAGTGTTTGATTTTTACTATAATAGACACATGTTGCTTACTTGAGAGCAGCAGAGAGCTACACTGGCTTTTTCTATCCCCTACAGGGATTTGCTCTGTTCTCCTTCCCAGAGGGAGAACAGACCACTATGTTCGATAATAATGGGCACTATTAATTCATAACCAAGAAAATAAATGTTCAAAGACCAGGAAATAAAGTACCACAGAGAGGACAGTGAGGCAGGCACAACATCTCCACTTGTCCGAGACACTGTAGGTGGAAAGGCAGGTGTTGACAGGACCTGCTTTTACACAAGGCCTGGCTCCAACCCACAAATCTACCTCTCTTTTATCCTTTTACTGGTCTTGTTATAATGAACAGGCATAGGCATTTTCAATGCACAGTATAAAGGGGGTTGCAATTAGAGACAGATGTATTTGGAAGGAAGTGTCAAAGAGAATTAACAAAAAACTATGCCTAATATTAACAGATTATGGAACAGTAATTTTTGCAATGTTTTCAAAAGGAATAGTGGGAATGAGAAAAGAAATACTGTTTAATAATCAGGGAATAGTGGGGGATGCTAAATCAAATCTTCTAGAGTACAGGTTTCATATTAAAGATGAAGAACAAAGGCTGGGTGCAGTGGCTCATGCCTATAATTCTATTACTCTGGAAGGCCGAGGCAGGAGGATTACTTGAGCTCAGGAGTTCAAGACTAACCTGATAAAGAGCAAGACCATCTGTCTCTATAAGTAATAATAATAATAATAATAATAATAATAATAATAATAATAATAATAAAGAAAAGGTATTTAAATATTAGGAAACCGCAGAGACATTATGTCACTTTCTCAAGCCTACAGAGTTGGTGAATAGTGCATCTGTTACTTTAAATATGGCTGTTAACCACCAGAAGTTTCCCACTGTAACCACTCCAGCTTCAGGATAGCAGCCCATCAACCCAGAACATTGAGTTAAATTAACAAGCAAATAAAAACCCAGCAATGAAAGCAAAAACTCCCAGAGCTCAAAAACGGACAGGTGGAAGACATTGGTAAGTCTGGTGCAACATAAGACGAGCCCCTCTTTCCTGTGAGTTATGTCTTAATTTTCATCTGACTAATCTCTTTAAGTCATGAAGCTCCTTAGGAGAACAAGAAGCACCAGACCTAGTTGTAAAGCACCCTTTATCTGGTCCAGGCCCGATTTCCGCTCTGCTTCATTGCGGAAGCGTCTTCGGATGGTAGGAAAAACCTTGGTCTCCCATGCTTTCACCAGCAGGGCGTAGTGGTCCTCCTAGAAGGAGAAGGAACCTTCATGAACAGAGAAGGAATGCCTCATGCGGGCATCACTCCTTCCCTAACTTACATACCTCGTCCTGAGGACTTCACCCACTCACATGCCAGGAATAGAAACATAGATATGGACTTCTGTACTAGACACAGCCTCAGACGCCAGAGGAGGAAACAGCTAGAATAGGGCAAGCTCTTCTTTTCCTTCTAAAGAAGCCACAGAAGCACTTTCACAGGATTCTGAACTTACTGCCCAGTTACTATTACCCACCTCATTTCTCCAACACCTAGACCTCCACTGGGCAAAAGGGCCCAACCAATATCACTACTGATAAGGATTTAGAAAAAAAGAACACTCCAGAGTCACTGTTCAAACACAATGACGTAACTGAAAGGGTAATAACGCCATCCTTGTACCCGGACATCACAGTCAGTCCTCGAGGCTTGACCAGTCACCAGGGAGCTAAGTGAATGCAGCCGAATCCTAACCTACACCTGCAGGTTTCTTACCTGCGGGATGTCGTCGTCGTCATCATCATCACTTTCATCATCTGCAATGGGAGGCGGGTGAGGGTCTGGGCCGGAGGTGATGAAATTCTCATAGCTGAGCTCGACTTTGTAATGACAGGAGGTGTCACTATCATATTCTGTAATGACAAAACACAAGGACAGTGATTTCTAAACAAGAGCAAGTCAGAAAAATCATTAACTTCTCACCCTTAGACAAACTGGATTCTCTTACTTTCCATGATAGGAAGACTCCTAATACACTGAGGAATTTAAAGCAGGGTCAAGGAATAACTAATCATCTATAATTACCCTGAATCCTACAATAGTTAGTTTTTTGTTTTTTTTTTTTTTGAAGACAGAGTCTCACTGTGTTGCCCTGGGTAGAGTGCCATGGCATCACAGCTCACAGCAACCTCAAACTCTTGGGTTCAAGCAATTCTCTTGCCTCAGCCTCCTGAGTAGCTGGGATTATAGGGGCCTGTGACAATGCTCGGTTATTATTATTATTATTATTGTTTTTTTTTTTTTTTTTGAGACAGAGCCTCAAGCTGTCACCCTAGATAGAGTGCTCTGGCATCACAGCTCACAGCAACCTTCAATTCTTGGGCTCAAGTGAGTCTCCTGCCTCCACCTCCCAAGTAGCTGGGACTACAGGCGCCCGCCACAACGCCAGGCCATTTTTTTGGTTGCAGCCGTCATTGTTGTTTGGCGGGCCTGGGCTGGATTCGAACCTGCCAGCTCAGGTGTACGTGGCTGGCGATTTAGCCCGTCGAGCCACAGGCGCCGAGCCAAAAGTTTGATAGACAACAAGAATTTATTATTTACTTTTTTTTTTGCAGTGTTTGGCCAGGGCTGGGTTTGAACCAGCCACCTCCAGCATATGGGGCCAGCACCTTACTCCTTTGAGCCACAGGCGCGGCCAATGCCTGACTATTTTTTGTTGCAGTTTGGCTGGGGCCAGGTTTGAACCTGCCACCCTGGCTTCGTATATGGGGCCAGCGCCCTACCTACTGAGCCACAGGTGCTGCCCTATTTTTTTTAGAGACAGAGTCTCACTCTTACTTAGGCTAGTCTTGAACTCCTAAACTCAGGCAATCCACCTGCCTTGGCCTCCCAGATTGCTAGGATTTTAGGGGTGAGCCACAATGCCCGGCCCCTCCAATACTTTTTAATGAGCATAATTCATTTGACTCAGAGAAGAATCTGGAGAGTTCTTCACTATGAGAAAGAACTAAACAGACTTTTTTTTTCCTTTTTTCTTAAGACAAAGTTTCACTCTGATGCCCTGGCTAGAGTGCTGTGACATCATAGCTCACAGCAACCTCAAACTCTTGGGCTTAAGTGATCCTCTTGCCTCAGCCTCCCAAGCAGCTGGGACTACAGATATCCACCATGACACCCAGGTAGTTTTTTCTATTTTTAGTAGAGAATGCTTGCTTAGGCTGGTCTCCAACTCCTGAGCTCGACCTGCCTTGGCCTCCCAGAATGCTAGGATTACAGGCTTGAGCCACCACACCAGGCCCAAACAGAGTCTTAAAATAGTTTAAATAGGCTCAGCGCCTGGGGCTCAATGGGTTAAGGTGCCAGCCACGTACACCTGAGCTGGCGGGTTTGAATCCAGCCTGGGCCCGCCAAACAACAATGACGGCTGCAACCAAAAAATGGCCAGGCGTTGCGGCGGGCGCCTATAGTCCCAGCTACTTGGGAGGCGGAGGCAAGAGACTCGCTTGAGCCCAAGAATTGGAGGTTGCTGTGAGCTGTGATGCCACAGCACTCTATCCAGGGTGATAGCTTGAGGCTCTGTCTTGAAAAAAAAAATAAATAGTTTACATAGTTTGCAAACCAGAATCCCATGGGCCAAATATAGCCTACAGACATTTTTAGTTTGGCTAGCTCACTTATAGTCAATTTTATTATAAATTATTTCAAATAATCAGAAAAGTTTTTAGTGCACACCTATATATCCACCACCTGGATTTTACAATAGTATTTCATTATTGTTTGACTCAGTTTTTTTTTTTTTTCTTTTTTTTTGGGACAGAGTCTCACTCTGTCACCCTCTGTAGAGTGCTATAGCGTCATAGCTAGCAGCAACCTCCAACTCTTGGGTTTAAGTGATTCTTTTGCCTTAGCCCCCCAAGTAGCTGAGACTATAGGCACCCACCACAATGCCTGGCTATTTTTTTGTTGTAGTTGTTTAGCTGGCCCAGGCTGGGTTTGAACCCACCACCCTCGGTGTATGTGGCTGGTGCTGCAACCACTGTGCTACGGGTGCCAAGCCTGTTTGACTCAGTTTTAAAATAGTTTTTGCAAATGAGTAACATTATAAAATGAGGAGGCTTCATATAAAATTATGGGATTTTTAACTGCCTTACACTCTTCAGCTGGTGCTGAGGAGCAGCAGGCTTCCTGTAAATTGGAATGTAATTTTCAGTCCACCATGTTTTTTTTTCTGCTCTTCATTTTCACCCAGCCTTATACCCTATTAGTGATGGGCACTTCAGTTTGCAAACTGTAATTGTAACAAGGATGCCCAAGTTCAATGGATAGATGGAATTCAAATCATTCATGGTCTCAGGAAGTGGTAGGGTCCTAAGAGGAAGTGGCTTACGTTGCTGAGCGGTAGCCACAGCTGCAATCCGGCATGGTGGCCCATGGGTGCCTGGGTCTGATGCAATACTGGTGCCAGCATCGTTGTCACTGTCAGATGCCATGGCGAATGGCAGGGCCTCAAAGTTAGCACTAATCTCTTCTGCCAAGTCAGTACACAGGTCAGCAGCGTTGCGGTGGGCTTGTCCTTCGGCATAGGCGAATGGGCGGGAGCCAAAGTTAGCTCGGGTTTTGGTGTTCTGGAAAGGAGATCAAATAAAGGATTTGGAAAGAATTAGGTTTATTTTTATTTATTTATTTTAACCTCCAAGGTACACTTCTCAAAACATCAAATCAGAAGAAAAGCCTGAGGTGTGGGCTACCATGCCAGACACACAGCAGGCATGGCCGTGCATACTGGCACCTACTGGCCTTCCTTCCCCTCGCCCCGCACTCTCGTGCTCTATGCTACTCACACACAGGGACCCCTCTTGTTTCTGACACTATTTCTTCCTACTTGACACAACTACATATGCTGTTCTTTCCACCCGGGACATTTTTTTTCCTTCTTTCTTTCCTTTTTTTTTTTTTTGAGATAGAGTCTCACTTTGTTGCCCTTGGTACAGTGCCATGGCATCGCAGCTCACAGCAACCTCCAACTCCTGGACTTAAGCGATTCTCTTGCCTCAGCCTCCCAACTAGCTGGGACTATGGGCGCCCACCACGTCTGGCTATTTTTGGTTGTAGTTGTCGTTTAGTTTGGCAGGCCTGGGCTGGATTTGAACTCATCACCTCTGGTGTATGTGACTGGTGCCCTAGCCACTTGAGCTACAGGCGCTGGGCCATGATTGGCATATTTAATTAACTTAACAAATATAGGGATAAAAGATGGTATCAGAAACATGGGGCAGGTCCTATAGAATCCTGTAGTTTTTTTTCTTAAAGACTGGGTCTTGCCATGTTGCCCAGGCTGAAGTACAGTGGCTATTTATAGGCACAACCATAGCACTCTACAGCCTTGACCTCCTAGGCACAAGTGATCCTCCTGCTTCAGTCTCCTGAGTAGCTAGAACTACAGGTGTGTGCATGACATGCTTGGCATCTTGTAGGTCATTACAAATACCTAGCCTTTTACAATGAGTGACACAGGAAGCCACTGCCTGGTTTACAGTGGAGGAGTGACATTCTGTACTCCCTTGAGCCACAGGCACCGCCCAAGGAGTGACATTCTAACTAACTTTTTTTTTTTGACAGAGCCTCACGCTATCACCCTAGGTAGAGTGCCGTGGCATCACAGCTCACAACAACCTCCAATACCCGGGCTTACGTGATTCTCTTGTCTCAGCCTCCCAAGCAGCTGGGACTACAGGTGTCCGCCACACCACCTGGCTATTTTTTGGTTGTAGTTCTCATTGTTGTTTAGCAGGCCCGAGCTGGATTCAAACCCGCCAGCTATGGTGTATGTGGCTGGTGCCTTACCCTCATGAGCTACAGGCACCAAGCCGCTAACTAATATTTGTAAAGGATCACTGTGGCTGCTGTGTGAAAAGGCATGTAAAAGGGTAAGAATGGGGGCTGGGAAGGGACATAGGGGAATATGGCGATAGTTACCCAAAAGGTAACTGTGGCTAGGCCAGGCTGTTAATGAAGGAATGGGACAGTGGTCAGATTCTGGATACATTTTCAAGGTAGAGGCAACAAGACTTGCTGACAGATTAGATGTGAAACAGGAGGAGTAAAGGAGGACTTTAGAGTTTTTGGTTGCAGCATGGGAAAGCATGGGGCTTCCATTTCTAGAAACGAGGAAGGCTAGGGAAGCAGTAGCTTTGGGTATGGCACTGAATTAGGTTCAGGCTTGGACATGTTATCTGGAACATGCCAATAAGATACTGTGAGACATTGCCTAGGCTGCCGGGTAAATGAGTGTGGAGTTTAGGGAAAGGTCTGGGATAGAGACAGGAATTTGAGAGCCAGCAGCATATAGTAGGTAATAATGTTCCACAAAACACTGAAAGTTAACGGGTGCTATTCAAAAAACCAAAGACTTCCATGCTTAAACACATGTAGGGTACTGAGTTAAACAAAGTTGAACTTTGAATCTTTTTTTTTTAGAGACAGAGTCTCACTCTGTCACCCTCAGTAGAGTGCTGTGCCGTCACAGCTCACAGCATCCTCCAGCTCTTGGGCTTAGGCGATTCTCTTGCCTCAGCCTCCCGAGTAGCTGGGACTACAGGCACCCGCCACAACACCTGACTATTTTTTTGTTGCAGTTTGACCTGGGCCGGGTTCGAACCCACCACCCTCAGTATAAGGGGCCGGCGCTCTACCCACTGAGCCACGGGTGCCGCCTTGAACTCTGAATGTTTACTGAAAGCTCCCACCAAGCTTCTGACATACTAAGTGATCCAAAATGATCTTTTTTTTTTTTTTTGGCCGGTGCCAGGTTTGAACACACCACCTCCAGTATATGAGGCCGGTGCCCTACTCCTTGAGCCACAGGTGCCACCCTCAAAAGGATCATTTTTAAAACTCAAACTTGACTACAGAATCATTTTAATAACATTTCAAAGAACACTAGTGTTCCTTGCATTGTTGTTTGGGAATGATGGCTAAAAAATACCAGAGCAGCTCAGTGCTGAATTCCTATTGAAGCATCCTCCAATGCAAGACTGCTGGGTCAATGCAAAGGCAGGCCTGTGCTCACCCACTCTGGCTTTGCCCTTCCTTATGTCACTGTGCGTCACATACTGAGTATAGCGCGGGCATGTTTGATGCCTTTCATTTTTCCATTCCTGACAAGAACAAATGACTGAGGGGAATTGGTTTTCCTTTCCCAACAAGGTAACCTGCCTTTTTCTGAATGTGAACCACTGGCCACATGCCACCAGAGACGTCTTCAAGATATGGTGAGAGGCGCTGCCCACAGTAAGTGAAGTAGACCCGGCCCTTGGCTGGCTGTCCCGGAGGAGGCGGGGTCCCCTCGGTTCTCTCCCAGCCAATTCCTGCCACGTCACCTATAGCAGAGAACAGGAAGGAAACAACGCATTTTCCCCCTTTTATTGATGATTACGTAAATTTCTAATTTGCAGCCAGTGTGACAGCCTACATAACACTATCTATTTATGTTCTTAGTTACCTCTGAAAAGGATATGAAGTTGTCAGATTTAAATAGATATAAAGTAACATAATAGAAACAAACTATTTTAAAAAGATGTCAGAAATTATTTAGAAGGAAAATACCTAGTGTCCAAGTTAAGTAGTTATTGCAATTACATATTAAACTTAACCTTTATTATCCCGGCAGCTAAGACAAAAATGGAAAACACTGGGCACAACTTTTTAAATAGAGGAATACAAGTTTTTCTCTTTTGACACAAAGAGGATTCCTTATGGCATAAAGGTAAAAGAAGAACATCTCCATAAATTTGCGGAAGATTCAGAAATGACCTTAAACATATATAATTGAAAACTCCACACACGATGTAAACTAAAGGAAGACCATTATATCTCATGATATCCCCTTACTTGTAAGTATTTAAGGTGTTCTGCAAGTAGCTAAGATAACATGAGCCAAGCTGCTTTCTGATGGGACAACTAGATACAAGGATGGGACTTACAGGACCAACAGGAGCCTGTCCATCACATTAGCTCTCTTACACTGGCTGCCTCAGGCAAGCTGCTAGCACATGTGGCCTTATAATTCGTCTGTGGTAAACTCTCCAGTAAGTACACGAAGGTCTATGATTCTCTTTTGATCACAGAGTCTCCTACAGCTTAGATACCACTGGAATAGGAGCTTCCAGTGTCTGGGGACTTCCGCTGTTCACCACTGCACCCCCAAGGATAAATGGACACCCAAGTGTTGGTACAAAGGTTAAGATTCTGTTGCAAAAATTGGGTTCCAATTCCTATTCCTAAAGGATACATTTCTCTAAGAAAAAGGTAGCCTATGCACCTGAGGTTCAGTCCAAAATTTTCTCAAAAACCGAAATTGATAAAATCAAACAACAGACAACAGCAACAAGCAAATGAAAAAACTCTGACGATGCTTCTCTTTCCCTCTCCACCCTCTTGTATCTAAGCACTTAGGCAAGTACTCTGCTGAGATGTCAGGGTTCTGCTCCACAAAGCAAGAGAGAAACAACTTTGACCTGACACGATTCCCAAGTCATACTTGACCATGAGTGAAAACCACTATGCTCTCAGGGAAAGTGCAATCAGCAACTCCCTGCAGGAAAAGCGATGGCAAAAGTACCCCTCAGGCAGCCTGTAAGAGATTACTTATCAGGTGGAGCGACTTCGTGTTCCCCATCTCAATATTCCAGATCATCTATCACATTAAGTTTTATCAGAGATGAAGCTAAGATGTATCATCTGAAAATAAGTATAGTATTTGGCTGCCTCTAATGTCAGTAAGACAATTTTGGCATTTTGCTACTGCTGGAGCAGGGAGGACCAATCCCAATTCAGCTACTGTACAGATTAAGTTATTTATATGAAGTCTAAAAAGAAGAAAGGATAATTTTTGTGACTGAAACAGGCAGAATATTTGTGGAAGCCAGATGAGATGTTTCAGCTACTAAGAACAAAGTCTGCAGCTTGGATCTACCAATAAGCCATCCTCCAGGTTAGTGGTAGAGCTCTTTTTGGTTGAAGCTGTTTATCTGCTCATTAACGAATAGCTGACAAAAAGACTAAACTTCAGGGAGATGCAAAATCTCAGAATTTTCTAATGATGGAGGAACAAACTTGACTCCTGAGTTACTAATGGAGGCTCTAATGGTGATAGCTTAGAAAGTGAAGGGTTTCATGTAAACTACAGGGCAGCAATGACAAGCATTTGGTTTTCCCCCAAAGATGAAATGCCCATTCCCAGTTGCTAAATTTATTTAACTTTACCCCATTTGGGCTCAACATAAAGTCCCCAGGGTAAAAAAGTCCCCATTCCACTTACCAGGAGAGAGTGTCACATCTAAGCGAACGCTCTTCCACTGTAATAAACTGGAACCATTGTAGTGCACGGCTCGGCCATTGCTGTGAAAAGTATGAAGAAGGGAGGTCAAAGATAAGACAACTGGCCAACACAGAGACACATGGGGAGGGCTGGGGCAGGGGGTGCAGTAGCTTGAGAGTAATCAGAAATCATAGCTATACTCTCTTCTGAAACATGAATACATTCCCGACTGGCATTTTTCACATTTTTAGATCATTACCTTATTTTAGTATTAAAAAATACACACCAAGTTGTGGGGAGGAGAAAAAAAAAATACACACCAGTATTTTCCAAATGGTATTCTTTCATAGAATAAAAGGATATGGGATTTGGGAAATAAAGATAAACACTTTTTTTTCTGAGACAGAGCCTCAAGCTGTTGCCCTGGGTAGAGTGCTGTGGCATCACAGCTCACAGCAACCTTCAACTCCTGGGCTTAAGCAATTCTCTTGCCTCAGCCTCCCAAGTAGCTGGGACTACAGGCGCCCCCCACAACACCTGGCTTTTTTTTTGGTTGTAGTTGTCATTGTTGTTTGGCAGGCCTGGGCTGGATTCGGACCCGCCACCTCCAGGGTATGTGGCTGGCGCCTTAGCTGCATGAGCTATAGGCACTGAGCCAAGATAAACAGGTTTTTAAATTACTTGACAACTAAGGAAGGAATCTTGCTAATGTGCATTGTGAATCTCTAACAAAGAGAAACAAAACTCTCCTCTTCCCAAACTTATTTGACAAATAATTCTATTTCGCTTCCTGAATACTTATAAACACCTTGTGGGAAGCTACTATCTACATTTTCTCTGGAATACTCATCTACTTATTTTCTTTTTCTTTTTTTAGAGACAGAGTCTCACTTTGTTGCCCTCGGTAGAGTGCCGTGGTGTTACAGCTCACAGCAACCTCCAGCTCCTGGGCTTAGGGGATTCTCCTGCCTTAGCCTCCCGAGTAGCTGGGACTACAGGCACCTGCCACAATGCCCGGGTATTTTTTTGTTGCAGTTTGGCCGGGCCACGTTTGAACCTGCCACTCTCGGTATGTGGGGCTGGTACCCTGCCCACTTAGCCACAGGCGCCACCCTACTTATTTTCTTTTTCAATAAACACAATAGTAGCCACTTACTTATGGAAAAGACAAGTGCCCACTGGATTAGTCCAAGCTCCATCTCGTTTCTCTGCTTCTGTAGCGAAGCCAAAGGAAACTATTGGTCCAGTGTCGTCATCAGTATCTCCATAGGAAACAATTTCAATTTCCCAGTAAAAAGAGGGGGCCTGAAGAGACACCAGAAAAGGGCAACAGTCAG
Source organism: Perodicticus potto (assembly GCA_963574655.1). Lineage (NCBI taxonomy): Eukaryota > Metazoa > Chordata > Mammalia > Primates > Lorisidae > Perodicticus > Perodicticus potto. The sequence goes on along the minus strand of CAUYRH010052454.1, from coordinate 2,568 downwards.
AGGGCTCAGCCTGGGACTGAGAATACGCGTCTTCTTTCAAATTTGAAGGAAAGAGGCAAAAGACAGTGTGTCCTGTGGCGTCTCACCTGGACGGGCAGTGGTGACGTTGCATAGATAAAAGTGCCCCGGGGCAGACCTCCCCCAGCGCTGGGGTCAGCCAGGAAGGTGACGGAGGTGAGGTGAGATGAGAACATGCAGGCTCGAACAGGGGGAAACACGCGCGAGGGGCTCCAAGTAATTTCTTTGGGCTGCATTGGGGGGAGAAACCCTCATCAATACAACTGCCAATATTAATTCCTTCGCCCTCTCAGGAAAGACAAATAATTCTTATCTGATGTAATACAATATAGGCATATATGTATTTTAAAAAGCATTATCCTTTTTTCCAAAGGGAACTTTATTTTGTTTTAAAAAAGATAGGTTTCCTTCCCTATGTCCAGTCACATTCCCTAGAAATAATGATTCTTCTTAACAGTTAATTCTGATACTTTCTTTATATTTCTCTTTCTCATGCTCATGATGCTATTTTTACTATCTGCTATCATCTGCATAGCATATAATTTGCCCATTTAAAGTGTATATGCCCATGGTTTTTAGTATATTAGCAGAGTACTTCAACCATCACCCTGATCTAATTGTAGAAAACTTTTGTCCCCACTAAAAGAACCCTGTACCATTAGTAGTTAATCCCCATCCCTTTCTGCCCTCGATAATCTTGTACCCCCAGCCTCTGGCAACCACTCTATTTTCTGTGCCTATAGATCTACCACTAAATATTTCACATAAATGGAATTATACAATATGTGGTCTTTGTGCCTAGCTTCTTTCACTCAGCATAATTTTAGGTTTATCCATATTGTAGCATGTATCAGCACTTCATTCTTTAATATTATTACTATTTTATTTATTTATTTTTAGAGATGGGTCTTGTTCTGTCACCCAGGCTGGAATGCAATGACCTGATCAGAACTCACTACAGCCTTGAACTGGGTTCAAATGGTCCTCCTGTCTCAGCCTCCCAAGCAGCTGGAGAATAAAGGTGAGTGACACCATGTTTGGCTAACTGTTCTGTTATATATATATATAGAGAGAGAGTTTGTCTGTTTGTTTGGTTTTTGGAGCAGAGTCTCACTTTGTTGCCCTGGGTAGAGTGCCATCATGTCATATCTCACAGCAACGTCAAATGCTTGGGTTCATGCCATTCCTTTGCCTCAGCCTCCTGAATAGCTGGGATTACAGGTGCCTACCACAATGCCTGGCTATTTTTTTTTAGAGACAGTGTCTCGCTCTTGCTCATGCTGGTCTTGAACTTGTGAACTCAAGCAATCCACGTGCTTGCTAGGATTACAGGCATGAGTCATTATGCCCGGACCTATTCTTATATTTTTAAGAGCTGAGGTCTCACTATGTTGCCCAAGATGGACTCAAATTCCTGACCTAAAGTGACCTTCCCACCTTAGCCCTCTGAAGTGTTGAGAATACAGGTTCAAAACATCACGACTGGTTCATTTGTCTTTATGGCCAAATAATCTGCCCTTGGATGGCTATATTGTGTTTTGTGTGTTCATTCCTCAGCTGATGGACATTCGGGTTGTTTCTATTTCTTGGCTATTGTGAATAATGCTGCTAAAAATGTTCACAGATGTACCAATTTTTCACATTATGTCACTTGTTTTTACAATCTCATTCTTTTGCTATATAGTACTTATTATAAATGGATAGTGATCTAAAAGCTTTTACTTAGTTATTGACAATACATAGATATTATCTATAAATTAGTATGTTCTCATCCCCTGTTGCAATTTTTCAATATCCAGAATGTCAGTTCAATTTACTTTGACACTCAAAGATGATAGCATGTCACTGCAGAAAGTGCATCTCCAAATGGCTTTGCAAACAGTCTTCTTAAATGTCATTAACCTGCTGCTGGCATTCTTCAAAGACCAGTGTTGTGACCTGATAGGAGGTGGGCAGCTCTGCAAAGGGCTCACCTGTCTCCGGTCAGCCTGCAGGGGGGGCGGCGGGGGCCGAGCACAGTCTCGGTAGAGCATCCTCAGCCGTTCACACTGTACCTCCACAACCGCGAGCCGCTCTCCTGCAGATGCACACATTGAATCTGTGAAAGCAACTCCCATGACCCCCAAGAGGTGCCGACTTCTTTGGAATAGCATCAAAACAATAAAGTTCACTTACAGAGCTCACTCAAACCCTTACAAAGGAACACATTCCCTGAGACATCTCTGTCTCCTACATGTAACTCAGCAACACAGCAATGTGGGAGAGGGCCTGGATTCAGAACCTGGCTCCAGTACTCAGTATTTACCAACACCATCTCTTTCTTTTTTTTTTCTTTTTTCTTTTTTGAGACAGAGCCTCAAGCTGTCACCCTGGATAGAGTGCTGTGGCATCACAGCTCATAGCAACCTCCAATTCCTGGGCTCAAGCGAGTCTCTTGCCTCTGCCTCCCAAGTAGCTGGGACTACAGGCGCCCACCACAACGCCCGGCCATTTTTTTTTTTTTTTTTTTGGTTGCAGCCGTCATTGTTGTTTGGCGGGCCGGGCTGGATT
>CAUYRH010052452.1:0-52237 GCA_963574655.1 Perodicticus potto | reverse complement strand
GCCAGCCACGGATACCTGAGCTGGCGGGTTTGAATCCAGCCCGGCCCGCCAAACAACAATGACGGCTGCAACCAAAAAATGGCCGGGCGTTGTGGCGGGCGCCTGTGGTCCCAGCTACTTGGGAGGCAGAGGCAGGAGACTCGCTTGAGCCCAGGAGTTGGAGGTTGCTGTGAGCTGTGATGCCACGGCACTCTATCCAGGGTGACAGCTTGAAGCTCTGTCTCAAAAAAAAAAAAGAAAAAAAAAGAGGTAAGGGACAGAACTGGCATCTGCAGAGTTTGGAGGTGGAGGAGTCATGACCTAGGATGACAGTCTCTGCCTGTCAATGTTCCTGTCTGAGGCACCTGCAATGCCAAAAGGATCACTGGGGTCCTGATTTACAGGTCCTGGACAGAACCCAAACCCATGCCCAGCTGGGGTGATCTAGCAGGAGATAGAAGTGTTTGGAGCTGAAGGAAACCAGTTCCTCAGACCCCGTCTGGGTTTCTAGTTGGTGTCTGAGAATGTTCAGGGCAAAGGCGCTTTTTTAGGAAGGACAGGGTTTTGCAAACAGATGAGTTGATCTCTGTCCTTCCTGCATGCCCATTCTCCAGTTCTCGGCTGCACACTCTCCCCTGCCTCATCCACTGGGAAACACTCACTCCTTCCACCTCCCTGGAGATGCAAATCTTCTGCCTGTGGCTTACCCCCAGAACTAAGCCAAGAGTTACATGAATGGTGGTTCTGAGCTACGGGGAGAAGCCAGAAGAGGCATGTCTCCAGCTGTGGGATCAGGACGTCACCCGATGTCTAAATCATGCTCACCTGCAGGGAACAGAGGGCCTGAGCACTGCCTTCTCTATCCACATCCTGGGGCAGGGGAGGAAAATCTCCTAACTCTGCAGACAGGGGCCACTATAAATTTATAGCCTCAGGTACGCTGTTCTGGTCTGTTCTCACCTCTGACCCGCATAAAGGCTGTTTCAGATCCCACTGAGCTCTTCCACCCCCATCCTCCACCTCCACAAGAGAACAAACAAAGCCACCAACCAATGCTTGCTCTCAACTGAGGTTTCCAACCCTTTCCTTAGGCCCTTCTGACTGTCAAACAGCCCTTTCTCTGTCCTGGCAATCACACAGGTTCAGGACCTTCACAAATTAAAAATGACAAACCCAAACCCTGCGTACCCTACTCTGGCCACCCACTTCCTCTTACCTTTGTTCCTCCAGGCCTGCAGTCTGGCCCTGCCACTGCCCTGCCCCATATCCTCCACTGAAATTGTCCTCAGCAGCCATTGCATTGTCACTACAGCCATTGCATTGCCAAAACCCACCATTATCCCTGACTCCTTCCCACACTTGTTTAATTAATACCCAAGTTCTGTTTATTTGACTTTCATATTACCTTGTTTTCATGTGACCTTCAAATGACCTACACATGACATTCATGTGACATTCACGTGGCCTACACGTGACCCTCAAACTAATGGGCTCAATGGATCCTCTTGCCTCAGACTCCTGAGTAGCTCAGACTACAGGAGTACACCATATATGACCTTCTCATCACCTACGTGACATTCATGTGACTATACATGAACAAAATGTGACCATCATGTGACCTGCATGTGATCATCAGATGACCTTCACATGAACAGCACATGACAGAAGTCTCATACATGGTCCTCAGGTGCCCATCACATGGCTGTCGCATGAACTTTGCATGACCTTCCATGACATTCAGTGACCTTCATGCGACATCCATGGGACCAACATGACCTATACACCATCATATGACCTTCACATGACCAATACATGATCATAACATGACCTTCATGTGGCAAACATATGGCCTTCATCGGACCATTACATGATCTTCACACAACCATCATGGGACCATCACATGGTCATGTGACCTGCACACGACCAGTGTGATCACCTGACAGGTATGTGATTACATAGATATCACATAGACATCCATGTGAGCTTCATATGACCAATACATGACATCTTGTGACCCATTATGTGATCATGTGGCATGCACATGACCTGAACATCGTCAACATGTAATCAAGAAATCAACATGTGGGCTTCATGTGACCATCACATGAACTTCATGTGAATGTCACTGAATGATGTACTAGCTCAAATTGATGTTACTATTTTACACGTTAAATTATTTAAATTAATCCCCCCCACACACACACAGAGCAAGCATTTGCCCATGTAAGAGTTTTTTTTTTCTTTCCACTGTTTCTTAGTTGTGGGATGACCAATTTCCCTGAATACTGTGTGGTTTTATGAAACAGGTTGACTGAAGTATGCCTAATCCACTAGCAAGACAGCGAAAGCATAAAATAGGCAATGACCACAGAAATGCTGTGAGTTGCTGCCAGTTTCAACATGTCTGTCTGCTGTGAGTGCCAGGTGATTTCAAGCACACTCAGGAACAGACTTGCTTTCACCCACATCAGTAGCAGCCCAAGTAAATGCTGTATCAGCGAAGTATTAAAATAGAACATATGCTTTTCTCATTTTCCTGCTTGTTTTGAAAAAAAAGTTGACTGGAGTGTCTAACTTTGGTCTTCCCCACACACCTGGTAACCTATATTCATTGAGGAAACAGCCTTTGCAAGAAATATTAATACTTAAGTTGTATCCAACCTCCTTCCTGGAGATTATGCTTTCTTCCTCATCAACTTTTATTTCTTAGCTGCTTCATTACTTTGGAGTTCTAGCCAGAGGCAGTAAATGTCAAAAAAAAATAAAAAAAACTTTTTAAAACTTGACCTGGGAATTTTAAGCAAAGTAGAGGGAGACAGGTAAATCTGGTTCCAAACAGGGTAAGATGCCCAGGGCAAACATTACAACCATATAATTACCTGGCACAACAGAATTTTCTAATGGTGTCTCATTAGGTATTAATGACATGAAATAATTACTGTTGAAGTGACCTTTTTGTCAAGGGGATATAAACAAGAGAATCACTTAACACCAGGATAACACAGTAGTAAGTTGAAATTGCATCTTGATAGGATTTTAGCATGTGGTGAATTCAAAAGCAAAAGAAATTTCCTTTCTGTATTGGCTTGAGTTATAATGACAGCAACAAAGACTGCTTTTAGTGCGTGGCTCATGCTCCAGCCGCGTCTTATGAGAAGTTTGCTTTCAAAATCTTCTACTAACAAACTGTACTTTTTATAAAGATTTTTATTGGCTCTTTGATGCCAGTTGGTAACAAGTCTCTTGGCCCATGACTTCCTGACTAGCAGGAACATAAAAACAATCCAATCACGTTGCCAGAGGGGATGTGGTGGTGTTAAGCGAATCAGAGCAACATGAATGGATGAACACCAATGGTTCCTAAGGTGCCAAGTCCAATTTATTTACTTCTAACTTGCAAAATGTTTTATATGCATTCAACTATCAACAACTCCAGGAGATTTAGCTACAGTTGCTGAACTGGTAGACAGTAGTAATGAAAATAATGTTCCTACTATGAAGAAAGCCAACCCTAATTGTTGGATAAAGCACCCCCTAAATGTTAAGTATCCAAGCTAGTGAACACTTGTACAAGGTCACCTAATTCTCATTATTTCATGGGTGTGGGATTCATCAGACTGACTACATTACATACATTCTAGGGAATGTGTAGTTCTTTAATATGCTTCTAGAAAGCCATGACAAGCAATACCATGGACTATTATTTAAGACAGTGGTGACTAGAAGGGACAGCGATCAGTATTATCTATTAACCAAGAATTTGGTCTCACTTTTCTCTAACAGTTTACAACTATAATAACACAGAACCAGCTTTTTAGTTAATCATCCTCACTGCTAATCTACAGATGAAATAACTGGGGCTGAGTAGTCTCAACAGTTTTATCTCTAAATTCAGACATTTTATTCTTTTTTCTAAAGAGATGGTGGGAGACTTTCCAACTACTCAAATTTTTACTACATGTAAGCTCTGCCACCTCTTAAGGTTTTCTGTTTCTAGCGAGTGATTCCATCTGGACAGGATAGGAAAGAAACCTTGTCAACTGCCCTTAAACATGTGGATTTTCCTACTGGATGAACCCAAGAAGAAAGGAACAGAGTGGTGGACAGCATGCAGCCCACAGGCCCTTGCCTGTGTGTGGTGTGTCAGATGGTATGTTCCTGTCGCCAGCCTGGGAATCAGGAAAATGACAGAGAGATCTTTTGTTTCCAAGGAACATCATGTTGGAGAATGTGAAAACCATTTCAGAGCAGCTGTGGGGGTGGGTACAGCAGTAAAATCCTACACCATCTCACTGACTGGCGGGTATAGCCTGGCTCCTCATCTAGGATTGCTCATCCATAATACGAACCCCTTTTCAACAGGTATAGTTGATTTTATATGAAGGCACAATGGGAGGAGGGAAAAAACACTCAAAGTTTCAGTAATTCAATAATTTATTCCTCTAAAAAAGTGTGTAAAAGTATATAGCTCTCATCCACAAGGTATATATGAATGACATTTAAAATGGAGGCCTTTTATTATTGTTTCTTTTTATCAAAGTCTTTTAGTGTACTGTACCAGCGCTATACTGTAGTTATTTTTTTTAATGAACTTCACATATTTTTGTATTCTTTCAAATTGTTTGCTATATATAAAAGAAGCTCACTGCAAAATGCCTGAAGGAAAAAAGGAAACAAAAGAAATTCAGAACATCCCAGAAATGTACAGCTTTTACATTTAAAAAAGGTTCTGAAATATACATACAAGCATGCTGGCCAATCCCACCCTGCTCCCTCCCCACGTCCCCTGTTTAGTTCAAACCATGGTAAGAGTTCTGAATTCTGCAGAATTTCCAAAATTTAAAATAAAAAAAAAAAATAAAATAACTTCTCACTCTGTAGCAAATCCAGGGCTTGTACATTTCAGATTAATTCAGTAAAAAACTCACAAGTAAAATAATGCATATTTAAGGGAAATATTATACAGACTTTTTCACACAGAAGTACATAATAAGATTTTTTAAAATCTATTGCCATTCATTTATTTTTGCACAAAAACGTATAAATATGTCACCAGCTTTTCTTAACTTAAAAAACTTAAATAAAAGACACCAGATGAAAACTACCCTTTGCTGCCTTTTTTTTTTTTTTTATAATTTTTGTAGGGTTTTTTTGTTTGTTTTTTGTGGTTTTTTTCTTTTTCTGCTTAGAATTGGGTGTCTAGGGAAGAAAAGCCCCTGCATTAAAAACAGCCCATTTTAAAAAAAAATTCAAAGTTCTGATGAATTCCAGGAAAAAAGCAACCCCAAAGTGGTAAAAGATTACAAATATCTACTTTACAATTTGTCTTCTCACCAAGATAATTTTATACAAGTTTACAATCTTCATCATCTTATGCTCTTCAAAAGGCCTTGAGAATTTTCCTTTCTGATTAAGAAAAAATAGCACTGCAATATTTTTAAAGTCAATTTTACACTGTACACATTAGATACAAATGGTTTGATATATCAGATTTTTTTTAACCTATACATTGCGAAAGTCAACCCCCGCCCCAATCGGTGGTACAGAGAACAAAATTATCCATTTACAAGTTATTTCTCTGCTTTCACATTCCCACCACACAACTTTTTTTTAATATAATGTTTTAAACTTTAGATTATTTCAAGAAAAATACTTTTACAAAATCATTATCAATTATTACATTTTTCCTTTTTTTGTTAATAACCAGGACATAGAAGTCTCTTGGAAGAACTTTTAACATTTGCATGATTCTCTCCACAGATGACAAGAGCTCAATGGCCTGGTCAAAGTGGCTCCGGGAGGCCAGTCCATGCCCACTGCCCTCAGACAGAAACACAGCAACACAAGGGTTAGAAACAGGGTCTCAAAGACAACCCTCTGGGCCAGGAATGAGGAGTCATAAAATACTTCAATTAGCCATTAATGCTTTAAAAAGGCATTTTTTAAAAAGTCCCACCAGGAAGGCTCAACTTCAAGTACTAATTTTATGAGTAAGTTGTAATATTTCTTTGAAATAATATTCCTATGGTCCAGAAAAAATTCACCATATTTATAACTGATTTTATGAGCAAACACTTTCAATTGTGATATGTACATTAAGACCTTTTTGATCTAATGAGGAGAGACCTGGCTTTCAATAAGAATTCACTAGAAAATATATTTCCATTGTGACTATATAAAACTAATTAAGGTACTTGCCTCCATGGCCCTGGGTTGAGCTTGACTGCCTTCTATATAAAAAATGTTATCCTTCATGAAACATTGGCCACTTAACATGGCAGAACTTTTAAAACCCAGTCTGTTCTTAACAAAACCTACTGCTGAGAGATTTTGAATACATTGTTTTAGTAATGATCTCCCGAATTTGCTTTCATTCATTTTCTGGCTTCTAGGACAGAGGTATGTAGTCAAAGAATCCTATGGTGGATCTGAGTTGGGTTTTAGCTACTGTACCTGGTCCTTGTGAATAAAAAAAGTGAAAGAAAAGTCACAAAAACCATATGACAAAACAACTTAAAATAAATAAATGAAATGAAGCTGCCTCCAGACCTTCTGTATCTACACATAGGTATGGAGCCAACCAAAGCACTCGTGCCAGTCTACACGGGAGCACGAAGGAGACGGAGACCCCTATGAAATTACATACTTGGAGCTGGTTCTCATTTTTAAAAAGTCCCAGATTATGGAGTTCGGGTAACCCACAGGCCATATACCAATAACTAGAGGATTTCATCCAAAGGGCTAGACTGCCCTCATTTTTAAACAGAGGCTGAAAACACAGACTCTTGTGCAAAAGGACACTGTCTCTTCTGTTTCCCTCCTAAACGCCACCAACAACCACCACTTCCTGTGGATCAGAGGTTGGGGGCTGCGCACACAACACTGGCTGAAAGTCACTGCTTATGGAAGTTTCCAGGTCCATGAGAGAAGTGTCAAGGAGTCACTCTGGTAATGAACACTGCAGAACTGACATGTGCCTGCTGAGAAGGAATCACAGTGCTAGACTGTGCAGAGTGGTCTGAAGAAAGGATGTGGGCTATTTGCAGAGAGCAGCAGGTTCCCTGGACTGAGGTTGCAGGGAGAAGGAACTGAGCCAGAGAGAACAAGTGCTTTTCCAATTAAAGTATATTCATGATGGCATTGTACAACTGAGTGAGCACCACAAAGTGGACGGGAAGGCAGGAAGTACGGTCCTGGGTGGCCGGATTGCACGTGAGCCAGGACAGAGCGTTATACTGCTCCAAAACAAACCTGCCAGAGAGAACACACAGAACAGGGCTATGAGCACAACAGGGGTAGCTACTTCTCAGATTCTAACACATCGCATTTCTCAGCAGGAAGAAGGGCTCCGAGTCATTCCGTAACCTGCTCTATCCCTAGTTCTTTGTCTCATGCGCCTCTTCCCTTCTAGGCCTGTGCTATCCATTATGGGAGCCACGAGCCACACTGAGCACTGGAAATAAGACAAGTCCACATCGAAATGTGTATAAAATATGCACTGGAGTTCAAACATTTAATATTTTTAAAAGCATGTAAAATAGTTCATGAATATTTTTATATTAGTTACATGTTTGGACGATAATATTTTGGATATACTGAGTAAAATAAGACATGTTACTAAAATGAACTTCACCAATCCCATTTTACTATTTTTTTTTTCTTTAAGAGACCTTCAACTCCTAGGCTCAAGTGATCCTCCTGCCTCCCAAAGTGCTGAGATTAAAGACATAAGCCACTGCACCCAACCTCTTTTTACAATTTTAATGTGTATTTTAATTTTACTACTAGGAAAAATTTCATTAGGTATGAGGTTCATGTTACATTTCTATTGGACAGTGTTCCTCCAGGGGGCCTAAAACTCAAATTAATATTGTTGAGGTTCTTGACTTTTATCTATAATACAGAATGGCCATAAAGTCCATGTGCAATTTAAACTGCACACTATTTAAATTGCACACGAATTTTATGGCAACCCTGTATAACATAATTCTCTATAATTTCCAAATCATTTTAAAGTTAGTAAACATTACAAAAGTCTTACATATTTCCTCCAGGTATATCAAGAATGTTTATGGCCATTTTTTTAAATACATAATCTATGTAAAAAATGTTTTCAATGCAAAGTGCTTTTTAAGTTTTAGACTCTGTCTTCAAACTATCCCTCTCCTAAATCTGACCTCTTTTCATCAGTGAAATGCCTCTTTTGAACAGGAGAGCAAGGGCAATTGCAATTGTCTAGAATGATCTGTAACACGCTAGACTAAATTATGTTGTGGCCACTCACTACCTGCCCCACATGTCTATGAGGAGACTGTACCTCTCACTGGCTAGGTAGTGACAACACAAATGGCAGCATCTTAACCATAAATACCACACTTAAATTACCTTGGAAAAGCAACATTTAAGGAGCATAATTTCAAACTGTATTGCTAATGTTGCCTAGTTGGTATCTACCTTAAAACATCAGATGTGGTTTTGGAGTCAAGAGGGTGTGGAACCCGCTGAGAATTCCTGGCAGGGAGAAGTTCGTCAGTCTGTGCTACTGAAATGTGGTGATGCAGTGAAGCCTGGTGAAAAAACAAAGAGAGTTACTTCCCTGTCTGGATGACCACAAACAAGGGAGGTCATGTCTGCCAGAAGGAGATGCTCCCTAAGTTCCTAGAAAGTCAGGGTTTCCATGACTCTATGAAATTTAAGCTATTCACTTACTCCCAGTATGATCCTAAATAACTCGATATCCTAGAGTTGGGGTGGAGAGAAGCAAGCTTTTCAGGCCTATTTTCATTTTTTTTGTCTACTACATTTTGTGTAATGGAAATAGGCTAACATATACAAAAATAGTACATATTATAAACTAAGGTCTCATGAATGTAACATCACTTTGTGTTTTGGTTTGGGTTTTCTTTTTCCTAAATTACTTTTAAACAAAACCCAAATATTATATCATTTCACCTGTAAATGATTCAGTAGGTATCTTTTACAGACAAGGACTTTTAAAACAATAGTTATTTTCACACACAATAAAAATTAACAATGATTCCTTAAGATCATCATCTCATGGTAAGCCATGTACAATTTTTCCTGATTAACACAAAAATGTCTTTGTACATTTGGTTTACTAAAATCAGGAGCCAACCTGGCCTGCATGTTGCAGATGATTAAATGATATTTAAGAACCTAACCTACAGAAGGCACCAGTCTGAATATGACTGATTTGTGTTCTTGCAGTGGTGTTTAACATGTTTTTCTATCCTCCAGATTTCCCGTAGAGCACAGGTTTGATAACTCCATTGCAGCATGGGGAAACACACAAGATTGTACCACAGCCAGTGCTATGTTTCTCCCAATGTTTCACGTCCAAAGGCACCTAATGTCTGTTGTCCCACTGGACGTAATATGATGATTGATCATTTAATTCAGTTGGCACCAGCACACTTTATCCATTATCAAGTTCCCCATCAATTTTTTACCTAATGGTTTTAGCAGTTTACTTTATTAAAATAACTAAGAAATTTAATATGCAATGGGAAGACAATATTCTTTCCTTTTTTCAATTTTTAGATTAATAAGTTGCTACTCTAGCAGCTTCAAAAGATGACTTTTTTTGAGACAGAGTCTCACTGTGTCACCCTTGGTAGAGTGCCGTGGTGTCGCAGCTCACAGAAACCTCAAACTCTTATGCTTAAGGGACTCTCTTGCCTCAGCCTCCCAAGTAACTGGGACTAGAGGCACCTGCTACAACACCTGGCTATTTTTTGTTGCAGTTGTCACTGTTGTTTACCTGGCCCAGGTCGTGTTCCAACCCGCCAGCCTTGGTGGATGTGGCTGGTGCCGTAACCACTGTGCTACTATGGGCACGGAGCCGATGACTAATTTTTTTTTTTTTTTCATTTTGTTTCTTAGTACAATTATGAATCCAAAGATTTGTTTCAATCAATTGTCATCATCTTTCTTTTTGATGATCAAACTGTCCTATTCTTGGCCAAAAGGACTGCCTTTCCATGATGGCTCCTGAGGCCTTTGATAAGGCCTTAATCATCCTTGGTAATACTTTTGTGTTTAGGTGTGACAGGATGTCCCAGTTTCATCTTGAATATTTGTTGCTTCAATCCTGTGATCAGTCACTTCTTCAAAGAATCTTTGTTCTTTTGAATGACAAATGGTATTTAGGAACCACAATTGTGGCAACAGAGGTGTTTACTGCTGCTAAGATTTTTTAGTAGACTGAGCTTAAAAAGGTATATGCTTTTTCAGACAGGTAAAAAGTAAATAAATCCAGGTTCACACTGATAATTCTAATACATGGATTGTTATGTAACTTCTTTGATTTTATGTTACAGTATTTTAAAAGTAATTAGGAAAAGAAAATTGCTTCATCTTCTAAGTTTTTGATTTAATCTTCCACTGTTTCTTTTTGAAAATATAAGATTATGTGTACATGTGTGCATATGTGTCTTACAGATTATTCCATGGCAATCTATACTCCATTCTACAGGATGATAATACTGAAATATTCCTTGTTTTGTTCTAAACGACTAATATCCACTGTCTGGATGTGCCATAGTTGATTCAATCAGTCCCTTAGTGATATTTAGGTTTTTTTTAGTTTCCTATATATGTTATTTTTTGTTTTTGCCAAAGTATCTCTGGAAAATTCCTTAGAAGCAGGACTGATGCACCACAAAGGAAATGTGTAGGATTGTTGTCATTCAGCATGCCCACTGACACTGGAGTCTGCCTTCTCTCCACCCTGTCAACAGAGTATGTTGCCAAACCTGCGGGGTTTTGCCAATCTATGGGCAAGAAATAGATTTCGGGCAGTACCTGTGGCTCAGTGAGTAGGGCACCGGCCCCATATACCAAGGGTGGCAGGTTCAAACCTGACCCCTGTCAAACTGCAACAAAAACTAGCCGGGCGTTGTGGCGGATGCCTGTAGTCCCAGCTTCTCGGGAGTCTAAGGCAAGAGAATTGCTTAGGCCCAAGAGCTGGAGGTTGCTGTGAGCTGTGACACCACAGCACTCTACCAAGGGGGACAAAGTAAGACTCTCTCTCTCAAAAAAAAGAAAAAAGAAAAAAGAAAAAGAAAGAAAAGAAAAAGAAAAAAAAAGAAATAGATTTCATTCTAGGTTCTTTAACACAAACTGCAAGTAGGGGACCTTTTAACCCTTCAAATTTCCATCCTAGATTTACCCTGCTAACCCCACAAGGTCTGTTCTTTGGGTTAATGTGTTATTCATTTCTTTGGGACATGGTTTGGGGTTTCTCTCCTAAATTTTACTCTCCACCTACAACTGTAATTCAAATATCCTCAGAGTATAAGTAGACATGAGAAAAACCGGGAATGGAATCAGATTACAGTGGCCAAGATAGAAATTTCTATCTTGTTTCTAACTTTCTAAGTTTTCATTCCTTGAAAAGTTCAAACAGGACACCAAACCAACCTTTAGGAAGAGAGGGCACTGATTTTGAGCCTGGGGACATGATGACCAAAACCACTGGGGAAGATTCTCAGCTTTGGCAGTTGATACAAAATACCCAAGAGCCAGTGGTTGCTGTTTTAGCTCCTCTGGTGCCTCTCTAGAAAGAAGACGTTCGCCCTGGCTCTGAAAAACAAAATCCCAAGAGCATGATAAGCATTGATCATAAAGCTTTAAAAATGAACATTCACCAGTTCACTCTGCACACTGTAGTGACTAATCCCTTTTGGGGCAGCAGCTAAAAGAAACACAACAGGTGACTGAGAAAGGTAAATTGGGTTAGGCATCGTCTTTGCTGCACACAAAGACTTTTGACAAAACTATAGCTCAGGCAGAAGATATCAGCAAAACTAACAACATCAGTCAAGTACAGATGCATTTGCTCATATTTCTTTTCTATAAAATGTAAAATCCCTTCCATGGCACTATTATGTAACAAAATGAAATGGAAAGACTGCAATCTCTGATAGCTGAAGGCTCCACCATATTCACACAACCTTTCACCAGCAACCAACCAAAAAATACATAAGCGCACCTGACTGTCATCAACTAAGACTGACTGAGACAACATATAACACGGCACCGATGCCATTGACCTGCCAGCTATGTGAGCTCTGCTCAAGATAAAGCTATGTTTTAATTTCCAGCAATGCCCTCAGTAAGAGAACTCCTATTAAGAGCCTTACTATGCTTTTCCACAACTGATATTTTCTTCATCTTTAATTTTTTCAGCTAGCTTCAAGAATTGAAAATGTCTTTTATGAACACTGTAATTCATTGTTTACAAAAACCTGTTGAGAGGGAAAAAAATGAACATCAACTAACATATCAAATGGTAGAAATTCTGAGTTGGTTAAAAAATAAAAACTTACCACCACTTTGAATGCATTCTTTCCCCTGCTGTAATGTCTTAAATGGTATCAGAGAATGTTCAACGGTTCTGAAAAAGGAAATGCTGAAAGCTTCTGGCTGAGGTCACCTGGCTGCAGGTGCTCAGGACTGAAAAAGGCCACCTGACTAGCTTTAGAGCAGTGCTATTTAAATTGTGACATTCAATTTAGACTTTAGTGCTTGAGGCTTTAATAAAGGGAGAAAACATAGCACAACCTCTGTTTTTTACAAAAATCAAGATTACGTTTCAGTTACCAATTGTTGGTTAATGGATAAACTAATTACAACCACAGGTACTGATAGGTAGTTGCTATTAGCTCCATTTCACAGATAAGGTTAACTAAGGCTTAGAAAAGTGAAGTCAGCTAGTCCAAGGTCACAAAGCTAGTGGCCCCAGAGCTTGAATTGAGAGCTGTGCTTACCAGGCTCCAGGGCGTGTATCAGCTGCTATGTGCTGCTTGTCTCCAGAATTCAAATTAATCCTAATTTTAAACTATCCAAGATAAAATTTGTGTTTCTGGTTCCTAATACCACATCTCCAATGAACAAATAGTCATTAATTGGGAAATAACCGTAAAGGAAATAAGACATTTTTAATCCCTCTTCCTTCTAGAAGGTGGTAACAAGAGAGGAATCTTGGTTACTCTCTCTGGTTTTACCTGCTCTGTGAATAAAAGGAGCTTTATATCTTCTTTCTCTTGACTATCCTTCAATGAATTTAGTGCTAGGAATAAAAGTCCCACCCTAAGGAAATCTAAGTCCTTTCCATCCGTGTGTCTAAATAAATGAGTGTGACCAGAGTTACGTATACACATACTTGTTTCGTCTAAGATAGACACAGTTATTGTTCTAAGTCTTAACCCCTCGATCTTGTAATATTTTAAGTAAAGAATGCAATACAGTGATGACTCATGAATCATCTAGCTGTGAAACAAAGTTACCACAACTATGGCAGAATCTTTGAACTCTTATATCTTCTATTAATCCACCTCCAGTATTCCTGGAACATTTAAAGTTGAAAGTAGTTGTACAGCCTGGTTTTTTCCTTACTACTCTAGTATTGACATGGACACATATGTAAGATCAACCTCCTGATAGTCCCTGCCATTCCTGCAGATTAGCTACAGAAAGAACAGAACTGAACAAATGACTGCACTGTGACACAAAAGGAGCACAGTCAGACTCCTTTTAGAACAAGCAACTATCTACAACACGTTCTTCAATTAACACAATTACTATATATGTTAGATAAGCAGAGCCGCCAGAGGTGGGGAACCTGTGGCCTCAAGGCCACACGTGGCCCTCTAGATTCCTAAGTGTGGCGCCCCAAATGAATCCAAACTTCACTGAACAAATCCCTTTATTAAAAGAATTTGTTCTGGACTCAGTCAAAAGGCTGCACTCAAGGATCCAGAAGACCACATGTGGTGGAAAGCCAATATTTTAGCAAAAAATAGAAATTAAAAAATAACTGGGGGCAATAAGCAAATAGAAGTAATTTTTGCTAAGAGAACAAACAATCACAAACCCTTGCATCTATAATAGGACTATTCTTCCAATAATTCTTTTTTATCAGAAATAACACATTTCTTTCAAATTCTTGCAATCTATTCAAAATGGAACCGAGTCACTTTCCCATACTTCCTTCTCTTCTACCAAGGACCTAGACCATCAAGAAGAAAGGTGCATGTAGAAAAAAAGATCATCATATGTCAGGAGGATATTTTCCAGAAGATTGTATTTATTTTAAACAACACACTTCAAGTCATCCTTACCCGACTATGCTGGAAGTGAGATCCCACACCAATTCCAGAAGGAGAGCCTGGGGAGGGAACTGGGGAGGAGTTGGGGGAGGAATGCAGGTTCCCAGTTATTAATATGCCAATATCATTGTCCATATCATCTGGGAATGGAAGGTCAACGAACATATCATCTAGAGGGAAGGGAGGGGAAAAAACACAAAATTTAAGAAGATAGCACATACCTCCAACTTAACCAATATCATGTTTTGGCAGCCAGTGGCTGTTACGGACACATGCTGCTACCACTCAGCAAGATTCAATGAGTGTCTACTGGTGCAAGGCACTGCAAGTTATTCATTCGTTTTCTCCCCAATGATCCAACATGAAGTATTAATAGAATGGAAAAATACGGAGTATAAAGTAAAACCCCACACTCTCTAAGGTCTCCAAAGGCACATAAAAAATGGTAAAACCACCAAGCAATCAATTTAATCATTAAACAAAGCTAAAGTTGACATCATCCAACAAGTATACAACTAGCATCTAAAATATTGGAGGCAGCCCTTTCTGGTGGTGACAGCCTACCCATGAGAACATGCCTCTCACAAAGGATCCTCTTTATCTCTCTCTCGAGAAGAAACACAAGAAGTGGTGACTGGCATAGAGCCCCAATTCCTACTTCATGGGTGTGGAATGCCCAGGATGCTATAAAACCACCACATACAAATAGCAGTTTTGTGTGTTGGCTGCTCTACTGTCCTCTGCCAGCTTATAAAGGAAAAAGCAAGGCTTACAGAAGGATGTTCCTTTAGAAGGAAGCAGTACTGAAGTAGCTTGAATGAATGGGAAACCATTCCCCCAAATACATTTTGGAAATACAAAATAAAAATATTGCAGGCTGAGAGAATGCAAGTTAATAGGTGTGAACACGCCTTAAAACTGGAGGCCTATTCCGAAAGCAGATCAAAGCACAATATTTCATTAAGAATCTTCTCCCACGTTATAAAAGGTGTACTCATAGTAGAAAATTTGGGGAAAAAATGTAAAAAAAGAGAAAAAAGTATGAAAGGGAAACCATCATCCACCATGAATAATTCCTATGATTCTTCCATTTTCTCATACACATATTATTCTATTGTGATCATATTATAGATACAATTTGGTATCTTTTCACTCTCCCCACTTAGCATGAGCAGATGTGGCAGCTCTTAAAATTCTTCAAAAGTAATGCAAAAATAATATTGAGTGCTTTATAGTTCATAAATAGTCATTTCTTAACAAATACCATAACAGATATTCAAATCAAAAAATTCCATTAAGAATAATGAAATAAGGAGTTACCCTATAGCAAATTAGATTCCTCATGACTAGCTAAAGGAAAGTACTACCCTCTCATTGCCTAGTATTTCAAACATTTCAAATGAGGTCATCAAATATTTATTGAAAGAATGGTACCTATATGCAGGATATTGCCTAAGAGATACTATTAATACTTTTGCCTTTTAAGAAAAACAGAAGAAAGTTAATTATCCAAGAAAAGAAAGTATTTATTTGGCCTTGGTACTAGTATAGACAAATTAAAGCTTAAAACCAGAAAGATTCCCAAACCTTCAATCCATTCTTCATATTTCATGTGTTGTTTATCACAACACAGAAAAACTTCCAGCAGCCCAATGACTCCATACTCCAGATCTGGGTCTTCCACTCACCATTGTTGGGGCTAAACCCATCTTCATTGGGATAGTTGGCTGGAGCCACTTGGATGGTTGACGAGGTTGGAAACACCAAAATGTGTGTACAAGAAGCATCTTGAGGGGTGTTAAGCTGAGATGACTGCATGTTCAGTGCAGTACTTCGGCCAAAAACAGAGCCCATTGTGACAGCATCTTTATAAAAAACGAATTCCATTAATTCCCCTTATGTAGCAGTAAACAACCTTGGAAATCAGTTTACAAAGGGCCTAATCTAGAGTGGTATGAATCTGATTCAACTGCCATAATGGATACACATTTAAAGTGAAGCCCAATTTGTTTAAATATCTTCAGAGAAACTGACTCAGAACATACAGCTATGATAACTTAAGCATCATTCCACACTGACTGAAAAGATTAAGATAAAAAAAATGGATCAAGACCACTAAATATCTTTTAATTATGTATACAGTAAGTATTTCTAAAAATAAATCCCCACTTTCCCTCCCTTTGTGGTCAGTGACAATTTATGAAGTACCATTGTCCTAAATGACAGCAATCCGATAGAAATGGTGCCATAAAACCAGTAAATGTTACAGTATTGAATGTTTACTACATGCCAGATTTTGTGAAGTCTTTCTTCATGCCACCTCATTTAGTCATAACAGCCACTTTGAGGTAGGAATTATCATCTCCATTTTATGGATAAGGATAGAAGCATAAAGAAGTTATGTAATTGCCCAAGTGGGGCAACTGTAGTAACCTAAGATCTAATGAAGGTAAGTACCTCTCACACAAAAACACTACCTGACTTTTACAGGAGGTAAGGGGACAGGGTTTCCCATTTGATCAAAGAAATATCTGGATGGTAGGGGAGGCTGGGTGGAGGGAGAGTAATTGGTGTGCCCACACCAACGGTGCATCTTAGAAGGGTACAGGTGAAACTTACTAAAGGTGGAATATAAATGTCTGAACACAATAACTAAGAAAACGCTATGAAAGCTATGTTAACCAGTTCGATGAAAATATTTCAAATTGTATATAAACACATTGTACCCCATGATTGCATTAATGTACACAGCTATGCTTTAGTTAAAAAAAAAAAAACAGTATAAAATTGCTTAGTTGTAAAATGACAAAAGAGCTTAGTTGCTGGTTTTTAAAAATCAGTCATATTTATTTTTAATTCTGTTGTTAGATATTTTGGCCACCCACAACTGACACTTACATTTATTGAGGGCTTGCTGTGTTACTAGGCACTGTGCTAAATGTTACCCTTTCTACGACAGCAATATTTTGGAGGATGAACTTCATATACTAATAACAAATCAGGGTCAGGCAAGAGTCATTAGCTATGATTCTAAAAGCTCTCAATAATATCCTAAACTTAGTCTCTCTCATAAGCTATGGGCAACAAAAACATTAATATCACAAAACACTCCTTCAGAAGAGGGCAAATGTTTTCCACTTTTGAGCCCAAAGTACAATCTTCTCTTATAAAGTTATTCTATACTTGTCTGTGGACTTAATTTTGAGTGGCCTGAACTGATGGGATACCTAATTAATGAAAGTAACGAGAATAAATTTACCTGGCATCACTACAAAAGACCCCTGGGGCTCCATGGCAACCAGGCAGGCACTAAGGATAGAAGGAGAGTCTGCGGCAGAGATTCCACACATCCGGCACACATCCTTGAGCTGTTTGCTGATTGTCTGTAGTGAACATTCTCCAAGGAGGATACTCCAATCTGAAATCAAATATTGCAGTCATAATAGAGTTTAGAAATTCACATTGAAGGGAGGTTTGAGCTTTTTATAAGTTTTGCCTGGTAATTGAATTTCCATGATTGGACCCTAAAGGGAATATGGCTTTGCACAGGTTCCCCTCCTTGCTATAAGGAAAATGTTACTTGACTTCTATTACACCTCACTAACAAAGGAACAAAGGCCTACTTTTCTGTAGGCAGAAGTCATGTCTGGAATGACCTTTGAGAGTCCAGTGCACTTAAATGCTTTTTCTGGATGATACCAGTGATTAGTTAGTTACTCTATCCTTTCTCTTCTTTCTCAAATCGTGATTCTTTCCCTATTGGCCACCCACAACCAACACCTACATTTACTGAGAGCTTGCTGTGTACCAAGCACTGTCCCAAATGCTTTACCCTTATTTGCCTCACCATTCATCCCCAATCATATCAGAGAGACTCCAACTATAATTCTATGAAATACCTATCTTCAAAAGGACATTCAAACATGCATCATGATGGTGTCTACTATAGTAGTATTAATAACTTCATATACTAATAACAAATCAGAGTCAGGCAAGAGTCAATAGCTATGATTCTAAGAGCTCTCAATAGTATTATAAATTTAGGATGACAGCAGAGTTTCACAGAGAGAGGTGGACCTCATTTTTATTTACTGTGGTAGGCTGGTTGTTTCCATGAAAGACAAGAAGAGGCATAAATGAAGGGGAACCACTTGCAGAACATCCAAAAGAGCTCACAAACAATGGATGCGAGTGAAGAGCTCCAAGTGATGCCACACTAGTACTTCAACCTGAAAAGTGTGCACTGTTTACTTTCTAATGTTTGTTACTGCTTCTAAACAAAAACATTACATCTAATCAGAGACCTGCTGAGGGTTATGTTACTTCTGATCTCCCTAACACACCATTCTTGTGCAGGACACTGCTATCGGATCATATTCCATTCCACGCCACTGCAGACTTCTCTACCTCCACATTTTTTTTGAAATAAGTTGTTTATCCCCTTAAAATCAGGTGAATGGAAAAATGTTTTCAAATTCCTAATGAGCCTCAAACTGAAATGGCTGAATTAAAAGTAGCCAGGAAAGCAGAGAGGGGGAAGGAGTAAGGGGAGGCGTGTAGGGTCTTGATGTGTGCCACACCTTTTGGGGGGCAAAACACGATTGTAAGAGGGACTTTACTCAACAAATGTAATCAGTGTAACATGGTTTCTTGTACCCTCAATGAATCCTCAACAATAAAAAAAAATAAAAGTAGCCAGGAACATGAAGAATGTATGTTTTAAAACCACAGAAAATCAAACAGATATAAGTAAGCTCCTTATTAAACCAAGCAAGAAGTAAAATGTTTTGTTTTTTACCATGAACACACCACATATAAAAAAAAAAAAAAAAAAAAAAAAGAAAGAAAGAAAGAAACTCACAAAACTGACTCTGAAATCTAAGGGCTCCTATCTAACACTGTTCCATAGAAATATAATGTGGCACGGACCTTGGATCCCCAAAGGAAAGAGCTATATAGATTAGTAAATAGGTTTCATATATACTAGGTTCTTCTCATATTTTCATTTTTTTTTTATATTTTCATCCTTGAAAGTAAATTTTTCCTCTATTTTTGACAGGCTCCTCCAGTCACACTCACAACCTGTCCTCTAAGAGATGAGAAAAATATGCCCTTTCTAAAAATCATACAAGGGATGGCTATAATAATTTCCCCAAACACCAAATGACTAGACTATTAGACTACATTCTTATCTCTCTTCTTCTTTTCTATTATAATATTACTTTCCCCAAGGGTTAAGAATAGCTCAAAGCCTTTAAGAAGTAAGATTGACTAAAAAGCAGACTAGGGAGGAAGACAGAAATTCTGACAGAAAAAAAATGATGAATCCCCTAACGTATCAGACCTCCAAGCAATTGATACAAGATTCATTATAACTTTTTTTAAAAAATGAAAAGGTTTTTGATTATACAGTGATGAAAAAATTTATAAGCAAACACAATTTTAAATATTATAAAATTAAAAAAGAAAATAAAAATGAAAAAGGTCATTATTTTTTATTAGCCTACAGTATAAAATATCAAAAAATTGATGCCTACACAACACTTATTTAATACATGTTACATAATGTTTATATAAATTCCTCTTAAACCATGAAAAGGTGATACAAATCTAACTTGCATTGTAGAAAGTGGGTTATACTTGGACATTTCCAATAATGCAAGTTAAATGTATATCAGTGGTTTTATTTCAGGAATTCCCACAAATACCTCATATCCATTTCCTATAAAGAAACAATGTGCACACTCTATTGTAAGGGTAGTAAACTGTCCACAGGCCAAATCCTGCCTACCATCTGTGTTTTTGCAAATAAAGTTTTATTAAAACACAACCACCTCCATTAATTCAGGCATTGTGTTTAGCTACTTTGAGGTTACAATGGCAGAACTGAATAGTCACAACAGTGACCATCTGGCCTGCAGGCTGAGAATATTTACACTCTGGCCCTTTTCAAAGAAACTTTGCTGATTCTGTTCTAATATATTTACATGTGGGAAACCACCAGGCTAATTTATGACATAACCCCTGCTTTTTGAAGACCCTAGAAGAACCATCTCCTGTGTATATGTAGATATTGAACTTCTTATAAATATATCATTAATTAATAAATATGGCTTTAAAAAATAATATAGGCCTATTCATACTACTCACATAAAACAGTACAAGAAGCTACACTACAATAATAAATGAGCTGGGCTCAGTGCCAGGCTAGGCAGCTGCTGATGGTCAGTTGTGTTATGTTACAATTACTTTTAGTGCTTCTTGACTGACTGTTATATTTATGATAAGGAAAACAAGCAGTGAGAGATAGGAATTCAACTTTAAAAATCTGCTCTTTCAAGCTTTTAGAGTGAAAAAAACCAAACAGTGGCAATATAAATAAAAACTACTCTTATTTGCAACTATTTATCCTCATGAAACAGAAACTAAAGAACTACAAAATTCATTACTATCACTGAAACAATTAAAGGCTGTTCATATATGACTTCAAATATGCTGTATAATCTCTGACATAAAACTTTTGTCTTAAAACCAACTTGTTTTTCTTGCTGCCTCAATAAACAAATGTTAGAAATTTGAATTTACTATCACTTTTATAGTAACAAAACACTTTTTTAATCTTTTGTATACTGGGGTTCAATATTCAAGATTTTATTGTGATAAATGATTTGCTAAAGAAAGGTTTAAAAAAACAGTGGTTTATCCTATACATATAAAAGAATCAGAAAATACAAACTACTTTGTTCTTACTACCAATTTAAAATTTTTCTTTCTTAACTCCATAATGACACTAGTTTAGCCCTTTTCTTCTGGTTTTCTGCATGTACTACTTTAAGAATTTCTCACCTTTAAGCTCCCCATGGCCAAGACGCCCAAGTCGCCCAATTACAACTCTCCAGGGTAGAGATGTCATTTGGACAATTCCTATGCACCATTCCCATAATTTCTGTAGTCCAATCTTTCGCGCAGATACCTTAGTCCTCCGTGACCTAAAAAAGAAAGAAATGGAAAAGCAATTCCTAGATGAATCAAAGTTATTACTTAATAAGATAAACAAGAAAATTCCAAAGAATTAATAATTCATGCTGTAGCTGCTGCATTTAGATAGGAAATTGGAAACATTCATATGGCACAGCACCAATTTACGTGCACCATAAACATCAAGCTTTCTCACCTGTTTGGTAAAGCAATATTTACAACGCAGGTCTCTAATAACTCTCCATGGAGGTCAGTGCAGGAAGCCAAAAGCCAGCGCTGGTCGTGAGACAGACAATAGCCCACAAAGAGCACATTGTATTTCTGGCTTGCCTCACCGAACGTCTCTCCCAGCTCTGTCTGCTTGTCTTTGATTGGGGCCAATATAAAGGGAGGGGAGTAAAGCTGGATTGGGCTGGGCCGCTGAAATCAAAATCAAAGTCAGTATCAACACCAAGCTATCCAACTTTATGCTTACAACAAAACCCAGAACAATAAAGAAAAGAAATGACTGACAGTAATGACAATAGATTGTTTTTTTTCCTCTCTCTCTAGTACTATCTACGTATATAAAAAAATAATTCAGATAACAAAATTGTTGCTTAAGTGAAATAAACTAGGACATACAATCAAGCTACTATTTCCTTATTAAAGAAATTACTGGCTCGGCACCTGTGGCTCAACGGGCTAAGGCGCCAGCCACGTACACCTGAGCTGGAGGGTTCAAATCCAGCCTGGGCCCGCCAAACAACAATGACGGCTGCAACCAAAAAATGGCCGGGCATGGTGGCGGGCACCTGTAGTCCCAGCTACTTGGGAGGTGGAGGCAGGAGACTCGCTTGAGCCTAGGAATTGGAGGTTGCTGTGAGCTATGATGCCACAGCACTCTATCCAGGGTGACAGCTTGAGGCTCTGTCTCAAAAAAAAAAAAAAAAAAAAAGAAATTACTATTTTAGAAAGTAAATTGGTCTCGCTTCATTAGTCATTTAGGAAAGTGGGAACTGAGAGCACAATAAGATAAAACAACACCCCCGTGATACCAGAATACCTACAATTAAAAAAGAGAGAAAATACAAAGTATTGGCAAAAAAGTAAAGCAACTAGAATTTTTACACATTGCTGGTGATAAAAGTAGTGTATAATTTGCTGGTGGAAAAGTATTGACAATATCTGCTTAACCTGAACAAACACATACCTGCTAAGACTCAACATAAATATACATGTTTACCAAAAAACAGGTATAAGAATATTCATAACAATATGTATAATAGGTCCAAATTGAAAATAACCTAAATATCCATTAAATATAAAATGGGTAATAAATTAAGATACAGCCACACGAAAAGAATATTAAACAGAGAAGAGAACGAATAAACTAAAAGTAACAAAATGAATGACTCTCAAGATTGAGTAAAAGAAGCCAGACAGAAAAGAATATAAACTGTATGATTTAATATACATAAAGGTTAAAACAGACAAAGAAGTCAGAATAGCAGCCATGATATGAGAAGTCAGAACAGTAGCTACCCATAGAGTGACTAGAAAAAGATACCAAAAGGGCCTCTGGACGTTGCTTATGTTTTTGTTTCTTGTACTTTCTACGTGACTTACTAAAAATTCATACAGCAATATATTTATAACTGAGTACTTTTCAGGGTGTTTGTATTCTTTTTAGAGATGGGGTTTTACATTGTCACCCAGGCTGGAGAGCAGTGGGGCAAACACAGCTCACTGCACCCTTGAACTCCTGGGCTCAGGTGATCCTCCTGTCTCAGTCTCCCAAGTAGCTGGGATTACAGGTGTGCACCACAAGGCCTGGCAATATGCATTTATTTTAATTTATGTGTCTTTGTGTATGTGGTTTTAGAAATCAAAGCATTAGCCATTACTCAAGACAAAGATTTTAGATAAAGTTGACCAAATTTACTGTCATCCTTGTTGATAGCTATCAAACACATTTCAATATTTAATAAATTATTAACAGGAGTCAGTAAACTTCTATAAAGGACCAAAGATTAAAGTTTAGACTTTGTGAGTCTGTCACAAATTCTTTTTTTTAAAAATGTGATAATCATTCTTAGCCAAGTGGTCACAACAAGTAGGCTAGATTCAGCCCAAGGCCGTAGTTGCTGAACCCTTCATATGTAGTATAAGGCAAAAGAATAAAATGATAAAAATGTAGAGCTAAAAGGGACTTTGGAGGTAACATAATCCAATTCAATCATTTTAAGGATTCAAAATTCAGGATGACTCGTTCAAAGTTGTAAAACTGATATACTACTAATCCATTCACTCTCCATATTCCACTCTTAGGTAGTTATCAAGAAAACTAAAAGTCTATGTCCCCACAAAAACTTTGTAAACAAATACTTATAACAGCATATTCACAATAGCCAAAAAGTGGAAACAACTCAAATGTCCATTAGCTAATGAATAGACAAAATGTAGTATTATGCAAACAATATTTAGCCATAAAAAGAAATGACATACTGATACCGGTTATGACATAAATGAGACTCAACATTATGTTAAATAGAAGAAACCAGACACAAAGATCACATATTATATGATTCCATTTACAGAAAATGTCCAGAATAGGCATTTCCATAGAGACAGAAAGTAGAGTAGTGGTTGTCAAGAGCTTGGGGAGCTGGGGATAGAGTAAGGATGAGGAGTCACCATTAATGAGAAAGGAACTTCTTTAGGGTTGATGAAAATGTTCTAACATTAGATAGCAGTGGACAGTTGTACTACTCTGTGAGTATATTAAAACTCACTGGACAGGCGCTGTGGCTCATGTCTGTAATCCTAGCACTCTGGGAGGCCAAAGTGGGTGGATTGCTTGAGCTCACAGGTTCAAGACCAGCCTGAGTAAGAGCAAGACCCTGTTTCTACTAAAAATTAAAAAACTGAGGTAAGAGGATTGCTTGAGTCCAAGAGGTAGAGGTTGTTGTGAACTATGAAGATGCCATGGCACTCTACCCAGGGTGACAGCTTGAGACTCTGTCTCAAAAAAATAAATAAAATAAAAACTCACTGAACTTTACAATGTTAAGAGTTGAATTTTACAATGTGTGAATACTATCTTAATAAAGCTTTATTTAAGAAAAGAAAAAGAGTTCAAGCTCAGTGTATTCACTGACACCTATAATCCTAATACTCTGGGAGGCGGAGGCAGGAGGTTGGCTTGAGCTCCTGAGTTTGAGGTTGCAGTAAGCTATGATGATGCCACTAAACTCTGGTAGGCAAAAGAGTAAGACCCTAGCTCCCCCCCCCAAAAAAAAAGAAAGAAAGAAAGAAAGAGTCCAGGTGAACCTGAAGTTTTGTGTGAAACAAAAGATCTCTCTCCCTACTTGAAATCTCTCCCACTACCAGGAGCTTTGGTGTTTTCTGTATTCTTTTCTGTAAATCAATTCTGTCTTATCACGGACGGGTGGGTGGAGGGGGAATAATGTAATGAAGAATAATAAAATAGACATATTTAAAAAAAATAAAAATAAAAATAAAAAAAAAATTCCCCAAACCACAGATACTGGTGTAGCAGAAAGAAAGAAGTGCTTAGATGCCCATACACTGTTGGTAGGACTGCAAACCAGTACAACCTCTGTGAAAAGTTATATGCAGATACTTCAGATAACTAAAAGGAGACCTACCATTTGACCTGGCAATCCCATTATTGGGTTTTTATCCAAAGGAAAAAAAGACATTTTATCAAAAAGACACTTATATTCAAATGTTTATTGCAGCACAACTCACAATTGCAAAAATGTGGAATCAACCCAGGTTCTCATCAGTTCATGAAGGAATGAATAAAATGTGATAGATACACACACACACACCACGGAGTACTCCTCAGACATTAAAAACAAAGGTAAACTAATGCCTTCGTAACAGTCTGGGTGGAACTGGAGACCATTCTTCTAAATGAAGCATCACAAGAATGGAAAAACAAACACCACATGTACTCACTATTAAATTGGAACTAATTGATCAACACCCCAGTGCACCTTTGATAATAAAAGTCAATGAAAGCAAAAAGGTGAGAGGGGGCCGTAGGGGAGTGGTAAAGTCACACTTGTTGGGTAGGTAAAATACACACTAAGTGAGGGGTACACTTATAACTCTGATTCCAACTGTAAAAAAGCAATTCATGTAATTAAAATATTTGTACCCCCATAATATTCTGAAATTAAAAAAAAAGAATTTAAAAAAACAACCTTTCCCCACAGGGAAAGGAATTACCTTCATCAAAGTCAAGTGATTATGTCTGTAAAGATTTTTTCTGGAGTCTGGTCTCCTGTCTTATCTGTTTGTCTTTGTGCAATATTGTATATTAATATTTAGACTTTCTGAATTACAAACTATATAATAGATACCAGATAATAGATAATATAATTCTAGGAGTGTTAGTTTCCCAACTTTGCTTTTTTAATTTAAGATTGCTTTGGTAATTCTTGACCCTCTAAACTTTCCATAGAACTTTTAGAACTAGCATGTCAATTTCTTTTTTTTTTTTTTTTTGAGACAGAGCCTCAAGCTGTCACCCTGGATAGAGTGCTGTGGCATCACAGCTCACAGCAACCTCCAACTTCTGGGCTCAAGCGAGTCTCCTGCCTCAGCCTCCCAAGCAGCTGGGACTACAGGTGCCCGCCACAACGCCCGGCCATTTTTTGGTTGCAGCCGTCATTGTTGTTTGGCGGGCCCAGGCTGGATTCGAACCTGCCAGCTCAGGTGTACGTGGCTGGCACCTTAGCCCGTTGAGCCACAGGTGCCGAGACTAGCATGTCAATTTCTAAAACTTTTGGCTATTTTTTAGTTAAAATTCTATTACCTTTAGATCTGCTTGGGAATTAAAAATCTGTAATAAATAATCTTTCACTTTATGAACAATCATGATCTATCCACATTACATGTATTTAAATATTTTTTCATTTCTCTCAATAATGTCTTGTTTTCTGTATAAAGATCTTACACACATTTTATTAGCTTTATTTGTGGGAGGAAGGCCTTAAACTGGTACTTTTTATTTCATTTTATAATTGTTGTCAGTATACGAAAATAAAATTTACTCTTTCATATTGATATCACAATCAATCATCTTGTCAAAACAGACACTATCTTGAAACACATGCATCAACACATTCGCGCACACACAGACTGCCTCTCAGCTGTAATCAGAACATTTTCAGGGGTAAATTATGATTTGCATGATTGCCTTCTTGCACAAACATTAAGTAGTCCTAGCTTTCGGGCTCTGAGTGAACTTTCACCTCTTAAGTATTATCTAGATAAACCCTACAAGAGGCAGTTAGTCATTAGCACCATTACAAAATAAGCTCTCTCATCAATTCAGATGCAAATATTTTTTCAAAATTTGTTGCCGTTTTTTTAATTATTTATTTTGAAATAATTTCAAACTTACAGAAAAATTGGAAGAATGTTCAAGACCACTCTTGTCCTGAGTTAAACTCCCAGTCAACTGACTCCATATCCTACTCAAGTAAAGAAAGAGTTCAGATGTTGAAGACAAAGAAGAGGATATAAGAAGTATTAGGAGAGGCTCAGCGCCTATAGCTCAGTGACTAGGGTGCTGGCCACATACACTGAGGCTGGTGGGTTTGATCCCAGCCCGGGCCTGCTGAACAACGATAGCTGCAACCAAAAATTAGCCGGGCATTGTGGCAGGTGCAAATAGTCCCAGCTACTTGGGAGACTGAGGCAAAAGAATGGCTTAAGCCTAAGAGTTTGAGGTTACTATGAGCTGTGACACTACAGCACTCTACACAGGGCGACATAGTGAGACTCTGTCTCAAAATAATAAATAAATAAAACATTTTGGAAAAAACAAAGAAGTATTAAGAAAATTCAATGATTTTTGTCATATGGCTAGGAAAAATGTCTAAGCTCAAACCTTATTCTGAACTTGGGGGCTTCATATTGACCATTAACTTACTATAGTCTATTACTGTAGTCCTGTATAGTTCAAAACACTGCAAGAAATTAGGAATTTGAGGAAGAGAAAATGAAAATAGGCAATATGCAAACATTTGAAAGATGGTCTGCCTTCTTAGTACTTGAGGAAATATAAAATAACATGACCATAAGTTGACTAATATTAAGATGAATAATAACCATCAAGGATGATGCAGGTTTAAGGAAATGGGCTTTCCCTCTGACTGTTTCCAGGACTGAAAAAATAAGAAAATACCTATAATTGAATAAATTATGGGATAACTAATTTATTTATTTAGAACAGAGTCTCACTATTTCACCCTCAAAAGAGTGCTGTGGCATCACAGCTCACAGCAACCTCAAACTCTTGGGCTTAAGCGATTCTCTTGCCTTAGCCTCCCAAGTAGCTGGGACTACAAGTGCCTGCCACATTGCCTGGCTATTTTGTTCTTGTTGTTGTTATTGTTGTTGTTGCATTTGTCATTGTTGTTTAGCAGGCCTGGGGCAGGTTTGAACCTGCCAGCTATGGTGTTATGTGGCCAGCACCCTAACCACTGAGCTATGAGTGTGAAGCTGGTGTAACTAAAATTAACTTTTGAAATTGTACATACACATGTGTGGGCATTTTTTAATAAATTAAGAAAATATTTTAAACATAGTTACTAAAATGTAAATTATAGTTACTTCTGGGGGGGTTGATATTTTAAGAATAGAAGTAAGCAGAGGAGACTCTTCACTTACTACATTTTTATTGTCCTGGGTAGAGTGCCGTGGGGTCAGCCTACTTCACTGCAACCTCAAACTCTTGGGTTCAAGCAATCCTTCTGCCTCAGCCTCCCCAGTAGCTTGGACAACATGACACCGTGCTAATTTTTCGTTTTGTGTTTAGTAGAGATGGAGTCTTACTTTTCTTCAGGGTGGTCTCCAACTCCTGAGCTTAAGCAATCCTCCAACCTCAGTCTCCCAGTGTGCTAGGATTACAAACATCAGCCACCTCATCCAGCACACTTATAACTTTAAGTCTGAAGATCATAGGTAATTTTTGTTTTAGCAGATAAATAAAAGAAGACACTCTTAGAATAACAGATATTTCTGTAATCTATATCAATATCTTTATATTAAATAAGTTTGCAATTTGGGGAAAATATCTAGATAATCATACATTGATATTACCTTTTATAAATGATAGAGTAAGAAATCTAATGGGTAATCAAGGAAGGCATAATTGGAGATTTTGTCAGCTAGCTGATACTTAGAAGTACCTAAAACTAAAATTTTAGTCTATTCATCTTGTTACAGTACTTCTCACATTAACCACAATTCAAAGGCCCATTTCGGTTTTATTTTAGTTTCTCACTTCTTATAGTAATGATTTTTTAATTGAATGTTTAATATGCCAACATGATGATGCGGTGCCAGGTTGCCACGGAGCAAATATACCCAAAGGACTAACTCTGAGAGACAGAGAACATTCACGTATTTACACTTCTACGAATTTCACATCACCCCTGAATTGTGCAAAACTAAGCTCAGAGCTAAAATTTCTGTAAAAGCACTTTTTAAAAAATGGCTCATTCATTTCATAGCCACAATGAAAGTCCTATGATGTTGATTTTTCAAATATCAAATATATTTACAAACACCAAAAAAATCTGACCCACATGGAAAGGGTGGCACTCGACCAGCAGAGGTCTCACAGACCACCAAGGCTTGTACGAAAGGTCTTTATTGGTGGGGGATGCTGCAGAGCAGCACTAAGGAGGAGAGAAAAGAGAGAGAAAGAGAGGAGAGAGAAAAGACAATCGCACCTTATATAGGTTCGGTTAGGGGAGGTGACGGGATTGTAGAATAGCCAATAAGGAGTTACTGTTCTGGTGGGAAGAGCCGTTAGGGGCAGGCTATAAGTTTGAAATTTTCAGTGGGTAATTGGGATAAGGAGATGAAGTGAGTTTTGCAATTGGGAGATAAGGAGATGTTTAGTAGGCAACTCCCTGTGCTTGGAAAGGAGGGGCTTTTCTGAAGCAATTACCTAACACACATAACTGATCTATCAAAGCTACTATTTGTTTTAAATATAAACACTGTATTTTAAGGATGCATACATGTGCCTATTACACATCTAGGTCAGAGATAGATAAAACTAATAAATTGATTGATCAATTGATTAATAGTGGGTTAACTAGAGCACAGCTAGTCTGAAATTTTTAGCTCTTTACTTTCCTATACCTTAACATAGCAAATTGACTTTTGACTTTTAAAATGTTTTTAAACTAAAGAAAATTAATGGATGCATTCTCAATAGCTATTTTTAGTATTACATTCTAAGAAAAATACTGAAAAGATCTCTACGTATTTGTTAGGATGCACAGATTTTCTAACTATGGAAAAATAAATCAATAGATATTTATTTTCAAGAAGAAAAATGGAAAGTGGAAGATTATTTTTCCATAAAATGTCAGGAGGTTATGTTTGTGTTAATGAGAAACATTATCTTACTAAAGAATCCTGGTATCCTCATTTCCATTTATATAGGAAATTGATTAATACTTAACTAATTGGCACATGCAAATGGGGATTAACTGAATTCACTTTTCTTCACAACTCAACGACTGTAATTTAGATCCTTACTGAGATTTAAATCTTTTATTATTTTTAAGGTAATCATCTTCCTGTTGTTAGAAATAAAATATCAAAGCACCATGCTAATTATAGCTTATTTGTGTCTCACAAATTAGCTAATTACCATTACTGAAAAGTAAACTACAGTGAGCAAAGTTGAAATTCCTGAATTGGAGCTACGCCTTTTACAGTGTGCAGTGGTGAGACAAATGCTGGTGAATGCCATTGTGTCAGATTATACTTTGGAGCTAATAACTACAGTCAAATATTCAGTTTTACTTCTAAGAAATAGGTTATTGTGATGTTTCAATGCAAGTCTGTCTGTGAGCTTTTTTGCAATTAGCTCTCCTAGAATGATAAGAGATACAAAGAGATGGGAAAAAGGAAAGATATGCGTGGCTAAGAAAGCAATCTTTTAAGTATCTCTCAAAAGATCTCAAGGCATGCATGGCTTGCTTGAGAAACACTGTAAAAATGGTTGTATTCATGGTTTTTGTATTAGCCGACTATTATACTTCAAAACCTAAGATGTTGGCAATAATAATTCTATAGATTCAGAGCAAGAATCTTGTTTGGCAGTTGATTTAGTGGGAAAGGGCTAAAATGCAACTATTTCTGAAAGGTCTAAACCAAATTTATTTGGGTGCAAATATAATCTATGGTTGGATAGTTGTATTGAATCAGAGGCATGTTTTGAGGAACATCTTTTTTTTTTTTCAATTTTGGCCAGGGCTGGGTTTGAACCCACCACCCCTGGTACATGGGGCTGGCGCCCTACCCCTTGAGCCACAGGCACCACCCATTGTATTGAATCAGAGGCATGTTTTGAGGAACATCTTTTATTTATTTATTTTTTTCAGTTTTTGGCCAGGGCTGGGTTTGAACCCACCACCCCTGGTACATGGGGCTGCCTTGAGCCACAGGCACCACCCAAGGAACATCTTTTAATAAGCAGAGATATGGTCTTAAGACAGAATTTGTACATCAAATACTTACTAAGCAGCTAGTCTGTGTCAAGCGCTAAACAACCACCACAACATCTAAGAATGAAAAAGACTGATGAGACCACAGCCTCAAAAGGCACATACAGGTACAGGAGAGAGAACAAACAAAAACGGAAACATAAATAAGCTAAATGAATATTGCAATAAGAGCAGCAACTAAAAAACTGAAGGTAGAAGTAGCACTAAAGTCAAAAGATCAATAAACAGAAAGACCTGGTCATGGAAGGAACAGAAGAAAAGTCATTCCAGTCAGATGTTCTAAGATGAAGAAGAGACTGATCTGTCCAAGGAGCTAGAAGAAGGTGACTATGCCTGAAGCATAACGAACACTGAGCAAGAGAAAGAACAAGACAAAATGAAGTTGCAAAAACAGGGGCAGACCAAGGTCATGCCAGTCCTTGAAAACTTTAGTGAGAGTCTGACTTTCTAAGTTCAACAGTAAGATACTGAAAGCCTTTAATCTAGGGAATGATATGAACCCAATTTACATTTAGGAAAGCCAGATTCGGGATCAGTTGAGAAAGAGGCTGTGGAACAGCAAGAGCAGAAGCTGTTAGATCTATCAGGAGAATATTTCTGTAGTCTAAGGAAAAGATGTACTGGTTTTATTTCGCATGGTAGCAGTGAAGATAGACAGCAATGGACTCAAGAAATCCCTGATGGATTGGAGACAGAGAATGGCTTAAAGGAAGTGCCATACACACATAGCATGAGCAACTGGGTACATCATGGTGCCCCTTGGTAGGAAAGAAAATCCTGGGTGTAGTCAGGCACACCAAAGGACCTTCAGAGGGATGGATGGAGGCAGTCTTTGTCACCCAAGAACAAGACCTAATTCTAATTTCCACAGACAGAAAGCTGCTATGATTCTCTTTGTCCAGAAATTATAGCGATGTGGGGTGAGAAAAGAGGGCAAAGATAAGGAGAGATGAGAAACCTCTGTGGAGGCATACTGCAACATTATGGGAATGGGAAAAGCCAGACATATAAGATGAAGGGTACGAACCCAGAAGTTCAGGACTATCACATACTCTGTCAGAAAGATGTGACAAGGCCTGATAGTTACCTAAGCGGTGACAGGGGCCTGCTATTGATCTCAGTGCCCCATAAGTCTAGGCTGCATCTGAAAGGCTCACACTTTGAAGGAGAGCCAACGTTTCTGAAACTTAACAGAAACTCTCTGAATCTGGAACTTCTGGGGGTTCCAGATTTTTGTTTATGAGAATGTTAAGGTCTTGAATTATTCACATTACTGCAACTTCACTCAAGGCAGCCCTAATGCCACATCCGAACTCTCAGGATGCCTGGAGTAGCTCTCTGAGGCAGACATAGCTTCGTCCTGATCAAGAAACTTCAGACAGGGTCTTGCTCTAGTCAGTTACGTGGACAAGTTTGTTTCTGAGGTTCTCATCTCTCACCATCCTCCTTTTCTCATTTGTAATCTCCTCCCCCTTCATAAGACATCCAGCCAATAAATAGTTTCCTGCCGTTTTCTCATCCAACTGGACACAGCACCACAGTCTTGATTCGTCCTTTCCCTCTCCCCTATAAAAAATGTACGCATCCAGGCTTCATCCCTCTACGGCCTTTCTAGATAATCAGATAAGCTAATGTCTGTTATATGTCAGGACTGATAGTGATTAAATGATAGTGATTAAATCACACAGAATGTTAGTAGTGGCCTTCTAGAGAAGCAGCTATACCAAAGCGTTAAGGGCTTTTGCTGGGAAGAACAGCTCCTGTAAGTGGAAAGCAAGCCCTCTGCATCCTCAAAATTATACCACAGCGGGTTGCCTCACCCTGCTTTGCAATGAACTTTAGCCCTGAAAATAAGCTTCCCAAATTATGGAATGCTTGTTTGAAGAATGAAGCCTTGCCCCAAATAAAGAGAAGAGCTTTCAATCATTGTATGAATACAGAGAAAAAAAATTTTACTGGAAAGGGAGCAAAACCTTTCATCTTTGACCCAATGTCCCACAGAGTGGAAAACGTTTACTTGGAGATTCCATGCACACAGGTCAATGTACCACAGAAGCCCAAATCATTTCTTAAAAACAATGTAACCACAAGCCACCCAGAATCAGAGGTACTTTTATATAGCCCGGTTTCTTCCCTCACATGCTCATTTTCAAGGCCACATGAGTTGGGGGGAAATTGTGCATCCCTGCAAAAGTGGTTTTTAGTGTACATGAGAATGTGTTTTAGTCCTGACATATTTTCCAGTTGGAAAGGGGAGGGGAGGAAAAAAGAACATCAAGAAAAAGAAAGGTTTAACTCCTGCAAACTTTAATGTGTAAGAAAATTGGCCACCACCTTGAAAACTTAAGAAAGAATGCTTAAAGGGGAAACTATTTTTGCTACTTATACTTTAATTGCCATTACCTAAATGAAGGGGGGTATTGTTCAAAAAGAACAGAAAATACCCTTACTATAAAATAGCTCAACCTAAAAGATTAATTATGCACCCCAGCTTTAATGCCTTGCCGCTTCTTCACAGTCACTTCTTCCGGCCCTTGGCTCCCAGAAGCCTTCCCTGACCATCACAAATCATTTGTTCTTGTTGCTTAGTGCCTACAGTACAGCTTTATTCACTAGCTGCTCTTTTCATTACATCTCTCCTCAAGTCAACACTGCAGCCAAGTTTTGCTTGCTTCGTGTAGTTTAATATAGTATTATTTAAAAATCTAATGAATAAATGAGCAAATAAGTGAGTAAAAGAAAATGAATAAATGAACCTAGTCCATGAACAGCAGATGAACAGCTACTTTAGACAAGTGTTATCCTTTGATTTACAAGAGAATTAATCTGATAACTCTCTTCTCCAGTTACCTCCTAGGTACTTTGGAAAGTTCTTTCAACTAGTAAGGTATTATTTGCTATGCTGAACTCATCCTTTCCCCTGTATACATGAAAAGTCATGTGACACATATTCTTTTATGAACAGAGAGTTGTTAAGGTTCCAGGGAGTAAAAACTGAGAAAATTCTACTATTTAACTTCATCCCCCCCATACCACTTTTCAACTTTTTGTTGTTTCCATCTGTATCTTTTTATGCAGCCTATCCCACAGAAAGTTGCAGTTATTTTTGATAGGTTTATCTTTTAGTCTCTCTACTCAAGATGTAAGTAGTTTAGACACTGCAATTACAGCAAAAAGTTATTCTGTATTTCTGTGCTGTTACCAGTGAATTGTACACCTTCAGATGATTTCTTCTTGTTCATTAATAGACTTTTCTTTCAGATTGAAGAACTCCTGTTAGCATGGTGTTGATATTATATCCTATTTTGTAGGGTATAATATTCCGGGGTTAAGGTTTTATTCCTTCAGCAATTTAAATACGTCATGACACTCTCTCCTGGTCTCTAAGGCCCCCCTGAGAAGTCTACTGTTAGACATACTGAAGCTCCTTTATATGCTACTTTTTTTTTCTTTTTTCTTGCTTCTCTTATGACCTTTTCTTTATCCATGACCTTTGAAGCTTGATTTGTAAATGCCTTGATTAGTCCTGTTTGGGTTAAATCTGCTTGGTGTCCAATGACCTTCTTGTACCTGAATGCTCATCTCTTTCTTTAGGTTTTGAAAGTTCTCAGTTATCATTTCTTTGAGTAAAACTTCTACCCAATCTCTCTCTCTGTACCTCTTCTCTAAAGCCAGTCAATAACTCTTAGATTTGCCCTTTGGAGGCTATTTTCCAGCCTCATGCTGCATTCTTTCTCATTCTTCTTTTCTTTCTTTTTTCTCTTCTGAGTGTGTACTTTCAAATAACCTGCCTTTAAGCTCACTGATTTTTTTTCTCCAGCTTGGTCAGTTCTGCTTCTAAAAGACTGATGCATTTCTCGTTTTATCAATTGAATTTTTAAGCTCCAGAATTTCTTCTTTTTAAAATTATTTCAATCTTGTCATTAAATGTCTTCAGTAGGCTTCCAGATTCCTTTTCTGTGCTGTCTTGAAGTTCATTGAGCTTCTTCAGCATTGCTAATGTGAATTCTCTGTCTGAAAAGTCACATCTTCATCGCTTCAGGGCTGGTCACTGGCAACTTTGTTTAGTAGGTCATGTTTTCCTGGGTGTTCTTGATGCTGTGGCTATTCATCGAAGTCTGGACATTGAAGAGTTAGGTCTTTATTTTAATCTTCATAGTCTGGAATTGCTTAAACCTGTCCTTCTTGAGAAGGCTTTCCAGATATTCAAAGGGAATTCAGTGTTGAGAGCCAAGTCTTTGGTCACCACAGCCATGTCAGCACTGGGGTTGCTCCAAGCCCAGTGACACTGGGACTCTTGCAGACCTGTGGCGGTACTGCCTTGGTAAAGTTGGGCAAGAAACAGGAGATTTGTGGGGTTGTCAGGCAAAGTCTCTCGCTCTCTCTCTCCTCACTCCCTGTACTGAGCTGCTGAAATTGGAAGAGAAGTGAGTTGACACTCTCTCCTGGCCAGGAGCACCAGGTCCTACCTGAAGCCAGTCCAGTTCCACCCAAAGCCATGGAGACTATTGCCTGGCTACCTCTGACGTTTATTCAAAGCCCCAGGGCTCTTTAATTAGCAGACAGTGCACCCTGCCAGGACTGAGTTCTTCCCTTCAGTGCAGTATGTTTTCTTCTGGCCCAGGGTGAGTCTAGAAATGCCATCCAGGAACCAAGGCCTAGACTCAGGAGCTTCAGAAGTCTGCTTGGAATTTTATTTTACTGTGGCTGAGCTTGTAACCAAAGTCCTCTGAACTCTTCTCTTTCTTTTCCCTAAGTGGAAGAAGACTCCCTGAGCCATGCTACTGTAGTTGGGGGCTTAGAGGGAGGTATGACACAGGCTCTGTCTTAATTGCCACTGCTGGTGTCTCACTGGGTCATTTGCACCCCTAGTCCACTGGCTCTGAACCACAACAGCTGCAGGAATTACTCAAGGACTACAGCCTTTGACCCAACAACCTTTTGAATTTAGTCAAGCCCTAGGCTGCTTTTTTGTCAGAGAGTGACGGGGCTAGCCAGAACTCAGAAACTCTTTGGCCAGATTTGGTCTAAATGCTCCCTCCATGGACACTAGCAGAATGCTGCCCTCTGCTGTGCTCCCCTGTGCCAGGGCAGACTGAGTTCCAATCCAAAGTCTCATAATCACTCTCTGACCTCCAGTCACACAGATTTCCCTCTCTACTTAGCGTGCTGGATTGGCATTGCTAGGGTGTGGGAGAGGGATAGCAGAGGCAATGCAAGATTATCTTTTCTGCCCTCTTCAATGCCTCTTTCCTTGATATAATAAAACCAGCTAGTATGACTGCTGACCTAATTTTTGGTTCTCCTGAAAGTGCTTACTTGCTTGGATAGTTGTTGAATGTCATGTTTATAAGGAGGGACGATCACTGGAGGTTTGTATTCAGGGCCATATTGCTTTACTCCTTCTCAGTTAAGTTAGAAGCAAAATAATAACCCAAAACAAATAGTTGTTAAGAGGTATTGAGGTAATTAAAATAGAATTCCTCCTGTCAATTACACATTTGGGTAGATGTCTCATCATCTGCAAAGTTGGTAGGTTGTATAACAGGATCCCTCCCTAGCATTCATAAAAAATGTTGACACTCAATACCATGTGCAAATAACTTAAGAAGAGAAGGCATTTAACATACTGAACCAAAAAATTTATGAACATAAGTTCTTTAAGCCAAAATGAACTGTTTGTTCACATTTCTCTGAATAGTTTTAGTAAAATGTACTGTGCTATGCATATAATCTCAGCTACATTTTTGTTATTTCATATAGCCAAAACGTGTAAGGAAGGTGGCATACATAGAATGATAGAGCAGTCTAGGTCCCTAAATGGTTATTTCGTAGATCACATTCAATTAATCTGCTATTGTTTGTGCAAATATACCCTGTTTATTCTTACCTCTGTAACTTTTGTTATGCTATTCTCTAGTTTAGAGAACACTATTTTCTTCAAGTACTTCAAAGCTCAACTAGTAGTCAAACATCTTTTCCATGAAGATGCTCCTAAGAAAAAACATTGAGTTAAAAGTTTGGAAGTAATCTAAAAAATGTAATAACCTGTCCCCACCAGCCTAAATTGATGCACAAATTTCCCTTCCACTACTAATTGGTATTTCAGCCTAGGCTTACATATCTCAAGAGACAACAAGTTGTGAGATTGTAATCCGGGCAGAAAGACTCAAAAGTTTAGGTATTTATCCCTAAATTAGATCAATAAATATAGATAAATGATAAATGATAGGTAGGTAACTAGGTAGATAGATAGATAGATAACATATTCATACCAAAAGGAATTTAAAGTATGAAAGAACAAAAAGGGACTTCTTGACCAGGAGGTTTCTGTGAATTCTTCATTTTGAAGTCTGTTTCAGTAAGACCTTGAAAAACATGTTAGATTTGAAT
This sequence comes from Perodicticus potto, assembly GCA_963574655.1. Lineage (NCBI taxonomy): Eukaryota > Metazoa > Chordata > Mammalia > Primates > Lorisidae > Perodicticus > Perodicticus potto. Next base: position 15,204 of record CAUYRH010052452.1, on the reverse strand, counting down.
AGGCAAAAAGCAGAACGGTTTTTCAGACAGGAGAAAGATCATGTAAAAATTTTAGTGGGGAAAAAACCTAAATTTAGGTAATTGATAGGGAAATAATAGATCACTGACAGAAAGAGAGAAATAAATTTGTATTTGTAAAATACTGATAAAATAACTTCATTGGTAAAGGAACGAGTCAGTCCTTTTCGAGATAAGCTTTAAAATGTACCTAGTTCTTGGTTCAGGCCTATAATCCTAGCACTTTGAGAGGCTGAGGGGAGAGGATCACTTGAGACCAGGAGAGGGAGGCCAGCCTGGGCAACATAGTGAAAATAGCTAGGTTTGGTGGTATTCTAGTTCCAGCTACTCTGGAACCTGTGGTGGGAGGATCCCTTAAGCCCAGGAGTTTGATCCTTTAGTGAACTACGGCATTGTACTGCACTCCTGCCTGGGTGACAGAGTGAGACTGTCTCTAAAAAAATTTTTTTAAAGATATATTTTGTTCTTAAGTATGGGAACAATATTATGAAAGTGATTTTCTTTATCGATAGTATTCCCTTCTTATCTTTCCTTTCCATTTAAATCATACCTTTTTTCAATGCAAAAACAAGACTAGTCAGAGGTTATTTGCAGGAATCATTTTGAAGACAAAAATTTCCAAGAAATCAACTCTAACCAATAAAAATCTGAATTTAATTATATGAGAAAAAAATCAATGCTTGTGTAAAATAAAAATAAGTGTTAGAACAGGCACACAGTCAATGTACAAAACTCACTTATGAAAAAGCAATAAAACCTAGACCATACTTATGAGGTGGAAAATCTCAACCTACATCTACTTTGTCAGTATTATGGGGTAGTTTCAATTATCCAGACTCTAGAGACTTCTGTCATTTAAAGAAAATATTAATATAGATATAGGATATCAACTTTCACCTTATATATTATAATCCATAGAAGTTATTTTCATGGATTTTCACCATGGGGGGAAATACTTTCAAACTACTTTCCAGTTTAGAATATTTTCCTGTGTATCACAGGCCAGTGTAATCATTTCAAATGCTTTGAGGAGTGAAGTACAGGAAATTCTTTCATCTTTGAGTCGGCATGTTTCCTGTTCTACCCCATAATGTTGTACTTAATGTTGGTTAGGTAAGCCAGGGCTGGCTGGGCCTATGCCCTCCACAAACCACAACTATGATCATATTTATCTTATTTGGAGGCAAAGTTCAAGTAAAAGGTTCTCAGCTCAGGGTCAAAGGCATTAGCAGATTGGCAAAATTGATTGTGGTGGAGCAGAAATTGTAAAATATCATACAAGCAAAAATGTTCATTTACTTCATGTTTTGGATTGAAAATAATTTCCTATCATAAACCAGCTCCTCACCAAATTCCAATATCACATAGTAACTAAATTCACCAAATAAAATACTATTTGAATACTTTTACTTTTTTCTAAGTATATTTATTTACCAAGCCACTGACTTATTACACAGTTTCAGAATTTAAATATCATATATTCTCACATAGTCTCAAACTATTCATGACCTGAGGTTGACTTTTGTCACCAAGCAATATTGAGATAGGATGATTACTAGAGAGAATATTTTTGTTCTAATAAAAATTAGCAAAATATTAAAATTTACTTAAAGTTGCAAGAGAACCCATACTCGCTTATATACATAGAAAGCTTAGTAATTAAAGTACTAGAATGTCATCATTAGAAAACATCAGTTTATATTACTTTTTAGGGAACTGCACCTTACCCCCCAGGATGTAATTATACAATGTCTTAAATCTGGCATGTGCTCAATTACTACTTGTTCATAGATGCATTTTATGATTGTGTGCTAGAGCAAACAAAGAAACAAAACCAATTGATGTTATGTATTTTCAGAAATATTTATAATTATTTCAGGAAGAAGAACACCAAAAAATGCTACTGTCTATGTTAAATGGATAATTTATAAATTCAGATTATAGTAGAAATAACATTGAAAATAAGTAGAGAGTTTCACCTGTACCCGAATACAAATGTCTTCATACAATAACTAAGAAAATGCCATGAAGGGTATGTTAAACAGTTTGATGAAAACATTTCAGATTGTATATGAAGCCAGCACATATACCCCTTGACTGCACTAATGTACGCAGCTATGATTTAATAAAAAAAAATGACTGTAAGCCATCTTTGTATATAGGGTGATAGGGATAAACTTTATTATTCTTCATATTTGGGAAATGCCAGAATTTCTCCAAATATTTTCCATAGAAAACTACGTGAGATATTAAATGCATAAGAGAAATAAGATTCCAAATAAATTTGGGATAAATCTGATTAAACAGGAATAAGCAGGTTTTTATCCTATAGATCTTTCTTTTTAGTCCAGAGCAGGAGTGAGCAAATTACTAGTCCATGAGTAAAATCTGGCCCACAGACTATTTTTGTAAAATGCTTATGCTAAACAATGTTTACTACATTTTGAAAGGTTCGTTATGAAAAAAAGAATAATATGCAACAGAGACCATATGTAACCCACAAAGTGTAAAATATTTATTACACGATCCTCCACAAAAAAGATTTGTGGATCCTTAGTCTGTAGTATGCAAGGCATCCAAAAATACATTAAACCTGGATAGCCCGGAACCCTTTGGTGGAGGGAGATTCCGTGGTGTGAGTGTTCTGTGGCAGCAATACCAGGAAGCCTAGCCTGGGCTGGATGACACTGTGTTAACAACAGCATAAATCTGGTGATTTCCCCATTAATGCAAAAGCTGTAGAATCATGAAATTATTAAATATTTAATTGGGTCATTCAATCCCAACATTCTTTTTTTTTTAATTTTTATTAAATCATAATTGTGTACATTGGTGCAATCATGGGGCACAATGTGCTGAAACTTTATATACAATCTGAAATATTTTCATTAAACTATCTAACATAGCCTTCATGGCCTTTAAATCACTATATGAAGACATTTAAATTCTACTTTTAGTAATTTTCACTTGTACCCTTGTAAGATGCACTGGAGGGTGATTGGTGGGATCACAATCCCAACATTCTACCCAGTGTCAATCCAATTATGAAAACAACTGACTGCATTTACACAACTACAAAAGGGAACCACCTTTGAAACAAGGCTTCACACGCTGCATTTCTTTCCTGTGGCCATCCTGCTAACTACGTGAACGCTTCAGTATTCCTGCTTTAACCCGTTCACTCTGAATGCTAAATTCCATTTAAATTTTTCTATTATGTCAGTATTGCTGAAAATATTCCAGTGATAAACCTCATATTTCATGGCCTGGCCCCCGTGTTCTTTTGTTTTTTTTCTTCCCAAAATTGTTTTGTAAAAGATCTAAGATAATATCCTTTATATATGTATCTTTTCATATGTTTTGAAAGAAGCAGATTAAAAATATTTACTATGCAAATTTATAATAGCTACAAATTTGTTTGTTGTGGGCTGAACAAACAGATAAAAAAATGCTCATAGTTCCTAGCTATCAGAGAAATGCAAATCAAAACCATCTCAAGATACCACCTAACCCCAGTGAGAATGGCCCAAGTTACTAGGTCCCAAAGCAGCAGATATTGACAGGGGTGTGAAGAGAAGGGAACGCACATGCCCTATTGGTGGGACTGAAAACTAGTATAGTTGATTTTGAAAAGAAGTATAAAGAATCCTCAAAGAACTAAAATTTGGACCTCACAATTTGATCCTGCAATTCCATCACTAGGTATCTACCTGGAAGAAAAAAAATTATTTTACCATAAGGACATCTGCACTTGAATATTTATAGAAGCTCAATTTATAATTGCCAAGATGTGGAAACAACCCAAGCGGCCATCAATCCACAAATGGATTAATAAACTGTGACATATGTATAGCATGGAATACTGTTCAGCCATAAAAAAGGAGACTTTGCATCTTTTGTACTTGCCTGGATGGATGTGAAGAACATTCTCTTGAGTAAAGCATCCAAGAATGGAAAAGCAAACATCCCATGTCTTCAATCTGAAACCAGATCAAGAACTATAGGACCATATGAAAGACAAACAAAATTAAATTTTAGAAGCAAAGGGGGCTCTGTAAGTTCCCCACCTATTGGGAACAATGTAGGGCTATGTGGTGCACCTCTTGGGTGAAGGACTCAACTACAACTTGGACTTTGGATATTACCTCACAAACGTAAATAATGTAACCTGATCATATGTAGCCTCGTATTAACCTGAAATAATAATAATAATGAAGAAAAGAATAATAGGTTGGGGTAGTGTAATAAGGAAAAGAATAATTGACTGGGATAACATGCAAAGTCTTTAAAATGTTTATACTGACAAAGCTTCTGCATAGCAAAGGAAACAACTAACAAAGCAAAGAGACAACCTATAGAAGAAGAGAAAATATTTGCAAACTATCCATGTGACAAGGGATTAGTAATCAGAATATCCAAGGACTTCAAATATTTACTAATATTTGAAGCAAGAAAAACAAATATCTGACTGAAAAAGGGGTAAAAGCCCTGAGTTTCTTAGAAGAAGACTCATAAATGGCCAAAGGATATATGGAGAATGTTCAACATCGCTAAGCATCAGAGATACAAATCAAAACCACAGGGAGATACCATCTCACCCCAGTTAGAAGGGTTATTACCAAAAATACAAAAGTGGGAAATGCTGGTGAGGATGTGGAGAAAGGGGAACACTTGGGCACTGCTGGGGAGAATGGAAAGCAGTACAGCCACTATGGAGAACGGTATGGGGGGTCCCCAGAAAACAAAAAATAGAACCACCATATGCTCCAGCAATGCCACTTCTGGGTGTTTATCCAAAAGAAAGGAGGTCAGTATAACGAAGGATACTGCACCCTTTTGTTTACTGTAGCACTATTCACAATTCCCAGGATATGGAACCAATTTAAGGGTCCATCAATGAATGAATAAAGAAAATGTGCCATACATATATATCAAAAGATTATTAAGCCATAAAGAGAACGAAATCCTGTCATTTGTGACCATGTAGATGGATCTGGAGGTCATCATGTCAAGTAAAATAAACCAGGCACAGAAAGACAAATATCACCTGTTCTCACTCATATGTGGGAGCTAAACGGTGGATCTCAGGGAGGCTGAGAGTTGAATGAACGGTTGTTACTAGAGGCTGGTATGAGAAGTGGGCAAAAAAGAGAAATTGGTTAAAAAAATACAGCTAGAAGAAATACATTCTAGTATTTGATAGTACAGTAGGGAAATTATCTTTAACAATAATTTATCTTGTTAACTATAACTAAAAAAAGTTGTATATTTCAAAATAGCTAGAAGAGAAGAATCATAATGTTTCCAATACAAAGAAAAGGTAAATGTTTGTTTGAGGTGATGGATTTTCCAGTTGCCTGGTTTGGTCATTATACATTGTACACAAGTATCAAAATATCATGTGTACCCGGAAAATATATACATCTATAATATATCAATTAAAAAGTTCAAAAATAAATAAAAATAAAAATGTTTATTCTGTTGATCAAAACCATATGTTATGGGCTGAAAGTTTGTGTCCCACCAAAATTCATATGTTGAAATCATAATGCCCAATGTGATGTTATTAGCAGGTAAGGACTCTGGGAGATGAATAGGTCATGAGGGTGGAGCCCTCATGAATGGGATTAGTGCCCTCATAAAACAGGCCATAGAATGCTCTCTCACTCTCCACCATGTGAGGAAACAACAAAATGTTGATAGTCTGTGACTCAGCAGGGGCTCACCAAAAAGGCTGGCTGATACTCTGGTCTTGGCCTGCTAGCTTCCAGGACAGTGAGAAATCAATTTAGGTTGTTTATAAGCCACCCCGCCTATGGCACTTTGTTATAGCGGCCTGAACTGACTAAGACACTATGCAGAGGAACTATAATCCTTTTAGAGATGAACTTTGGGAGGAGCTTTGAAGAACTAGGAAGGTCCACGAAAATTTTAGCCAAATTAATTAGGTGTTTAAAAACTTGTGTAGGTGTGTTTTGGGGCTGTGTTTTGAGTGTGGGCTATACATAGTGAATCATTTTCAAAGAATAGGGAATGGAAAGAAGGAAAAAAAGGAACTGAACAATGGAGAAACCTGGAAAACATGACCTTAACCAGGTGACCAAGGTTAAAATCATCAGCAATGTCACACGGTCACCCTGTACTCCTGACATGATGTGATGAGAAGGGTGCTTCACAGCTGTGCTGTTCTTTCCTTGTTTTTCAACCTATAACCACAGTTTTTTTTTTTTTGTAGAGACAGAGTCTTACTTTATCACCCTCAGTAGAGTGCCGTGGCATCACACAGCTCACAGCAACCTCCAACTCCTGGACTTAGGCGATTCTCTTGCCTCAGCCTCCTGAGTGGCTGGGACTACAGGCGCCTGCCACAACGCCCGGCTATTTTTTTCTGGTTTTTTTTTGCAGTTCAGCCAAGGCCGGGTTTGAACCCGCCACCTTTGGTATATGGGGCCGGCACCCTACTCGATGAGCCACAGGCGCCACCCTATAACCACAGTTTTATCATAAGAAAAGCAACAGACCAACCTAGATTAGGGGACATGCCACAGAATGCCTGACTAGCACCCCTCAAAACTGTCAAGGTCAAGGTGATGAAAAACAAGGAAAGTCTGAGAAACTCTCAGCAGAAGACCAGAAGATACTAAGGAAATACACTGCATATAGTTGGTAACAAATGCATTTGATTAACAGCATAAGCACTTTTTTTTTTTTTAGCATTTTATTTTATTTTCCTTTTTTTTTATTGTTGGGGATTCACTGAGGGTACAAGAAACCAGGTTACACTGGTTGCATTTGTTGGGTAAAGTCCCTCTTAAAATTGTGTTTTGCCCCCAAAAGGTGTGGCTCACACCAAGACCCCACCCCCTCCCTCTTTCCCTCTCTCTGCTCTTCCTTCCCCCACCCCTCCCTGAAAAACTTGTGCACATTATACCCTGTCAATTGTTTTTTCTTGTTACTGCAGCTGTTACTGCTTTGTTCTTTTTCTCGTTTGATTGTTGTAAGGGAGACTTAAATTAGACACAATGCAGTTCCTTTTGATTGAGAAGCTATTAAGTTTTAGAATAGGCAGGAAGGCAGGTTTAGAAGAATGTCCTCCAACAAAGGAACCTGGCCGGAGGTTGACAAGCAACCGCTGTGGGACGACGGTCTATTCCAAAATCCAACCCGATCAATGGCTCTGTGATTTGAAAAACATCTTTCAGGCCTGAGGTCATGGCTGCTTGTGAAAAATCGAAGACTATACAGGACTCTCCCATTTAGCTTTTCATTTTTACATTCCCAGTTCCAGCTGGCCAATGTAACACTCAGAAAAATGATAAACCGCCCAGCTCAGAGCCACAGGGAGAACAGGAGAAACCATCGTGTATATCCCTCTTCTTGGCTGACCCTTGCGCTTGGGACTCACCTCCTGTACTCCCACTAACCGGCAGCGAGGCTGACACCGTCAGAGCCCACTGATTCTGACTCCGTGTGTGTCCCCTGTCCTTGTAGTCACTCTCGGCAGGTGGGTGCAGCTGCTGTAAAGAGCAGCAGCAGCTTATGGGCAGGGAAAGAGCGAAGTCTCCACTGAGACTCTACTGAGTCTCAAGGGCTTCCCTTCCACCATGATGGGCATCGTTTCTGCATCATAGCCTCTGAGATTATTTTTATTCACAATATGTATCAAGAACTGTCCTGGGGGTTTATTCCTCCAGTACATTTTCTGGAAAAGTGGGCAAGGCTGTCTCATCATCCTGACATGTAGGCTATGTCATATATATATGACAAACATGTTGTTGCTTGGAATAGGAGGTAGTGTTGGTTTCTATGGATGGAGAAAGCTCTCTACAGGACTCGGACGCTCGGGGCAGGACCACATGTGTTTTTACATGATAGTTGTGTCAGACTGGCAGGAGCCTTGGGCTGTAAGTGACATAGCCTGATTTTTCTCACTGTTGCACTGAGATCTCCTCTCCTGATCCCCAGAAGGCAGGTGACGGTGCTATTTTGCCTCTAATCAGAGTGCTTTTCCGTGAGCTCCCTGGGAAGCAAGATGCACCTTTACGTTTCATCATGGTGACCAGGGGGTGTCTAGGACGTGGACATGATGTCAGCAAGCTGTGCTGCCGTCTCCCTCCCACTTGGACGAGTGGGTCTGGCTCACCACTTCCCACAGCTCTTAATAGATGCTAAAAAGCAGAAGCCACAATCACCACCAACTCCGTCACCCTGTCTGTGATGCATGGCACCATTTTTCTAGAGTGGTCTGTGAGTGGCACGAACACGCCCATCACTTACACGAACAGAGGCACTTCCAGGGTTTCGTTTCATCTCTGATTTTTCCTCTAAATTCTACCCTACCCCCAACTCCCAGACAACATCCTTGCCCTTTTCCTACCGCGGTGTTCTCACAGAGTCTGTGGACTTCCGTGTCCACCCCCGCAGGCCGAACTTACATTTATCACGGACAAGGCAATCTGGTTCCTCTGCTTCTTTTTAAATCTTTATCGTCTGGTTACATTCTCAGCTTATATAGGTATTTGTTGATTACCTACAATGTGCCAGGTACTTTCTAAGTGTTATCTCTCATTCTCACAATGACATGCAAGCTGGGGACTCTTTTTCTCATGTGGAGGACAACAAAACAGTCTCTGAGAAGTTAAATACAGTCCACAGATGATAAGTGGCAGAGCCGTGACTCACACTCAGATGCCGGCTTCCTCTGCACAATGCCGTCCCCTTGCATGTAGCTCTAGGAGGGGAAAAGTACCGCGGAGCATGCTGAGTGAATGGGCCCTCCAAAGCGGCCCAGCTAAGATAGAGATGCCAGGAGTGTAGCAGGCACAGTACGCAGGTCAGCCAGCCTGGGAGGTCAGCTCCCTGCTGGCCACAGGTTTCTGAAAAATCCATGCAGGTTCTTTACCAAGTCTTTGGCAAGACCTCAAGACTTAAATCTAATATTCACTTTATTCAGTCTGGATTCATTCACTATGATCTTCATTTCATCTAAACCACGGATAGCAAATAAGTATCATTTAGCTTGCAAGCTCTGATCATTGGGAGTGGCTGTCCGGAGGACTGTGTTAAAAAAGATTCTGAGCCCCTATCTGGGCTCAATGGAAAAAGTGATGCTGGGTGTAGCGGTTCACACCTGTAAGCCCAGCACATTGGGAGGCCAAGGTGGGAGGACTGCTTGAGGCCAGGAGCTTGAGGCCGGCCTGGGCAACAGAGCAAAACTCAGTCTCTACCCCCACCCCAACATTAAATTTAATGAAAAAACATTTTGTAAAAGAACAAAGTAGCATAAGGAAGAAAAGAAGAGTAGTCTCTCTCAGGGACACAGGAGTGGGCTCTCAGGACAGAGGAATCTACACAGTGAGATCCTCCTTCCCACTTTTCATTGAGTAAAATGGACTCATGAGAAGAGAGAGATTCTTAAGATACAACCTCAGATTTCAAAATCTTGAAGTAAAGGAACGAAACGCCAGTCCGTGAAACCCTAGGGACGCTCTGATATTAGGATTCATCCACATGCCTGTCCACTTTATCTTTAAGAGATATTTTGTGATTTCTCTCCAAAGATTTGCAACATAAAGACAAAAATACTGGAAACTTTTAGTCCTCTCCTGTTCTACTTCCACCTCATTATTCTCAGGCATCATTAACTATTAAAACAGAAATGCAAGTTGTGCAAGTAGGAATGCAGGACTTAAATGCAAATGGTACCACGAGGTGCCAGAGTCAGTGTTGAAGGACCCTGGGTCTGACCAGCTGCAACAGCAAGTAAACGCATATAAGTAGAATCTGGGGGGCTCAATTCTCTTAATGTGGGTGTATCTTCCAAAGTTTTACATTTGTTCAACAATGTGTATGAGCGTGTTCTATGCTCTAGGCACCAAAGACACAACCAGTGAAGAAAAGGAGCAAGATCCCTTCCTGTGGAGCTTGCAGTCTAGAAGGTGGCAGGTGATAAACAAATAGCTGATATAAGAGATTTAAGGCTGACTGCTAAAAAGTTATTAATTCTATGTTTTATAACATATATGATATTTTATATTATTAAATAGATACATATTTTGTAATGTTAAAATGGGGGACAGATAACAAGGGTCTAGATGATCACTTTCGATAGGACGCTATTTAACTTGGGATCTGAGTGGAAAGAGGGAGCCAGCCTTGCAGAAATCAGAGTGATGAATGTTCTAAGCAGAGGAAGCCCTTATACCAAGGCGGAAATGAATCTGCATGCTTGAGTAACAGAACAAAGCCTGGTGTGGCAGAGAGAAGATGGTAGAAAGACAAGGTCAGCAGAGATGGAGCACCAAGGGCAGATACCAGAGATGTGCTAGGGAGAGTCAGTAAGACCTGCTGGTTAGCTGGGGCTGCAGGGCGTGAGTGCAAGGGAAGAAGCAAGGACAATTCTAGTTTCTGGCTTGAGTATCGAAGTAGAGAAGCCGGGGTGGGAGCAGGCTGCAAGTGGGGGTAGATGCAGGAAGTGTGCTTTGGCTATGTTGAAATTAACGTGCTTATAGGTAAGTAGAAATGTCAAACAGCAGTTGGATCTGTGCAGAGGAAAGTCAGTGTTGGACATATAGACTCACCAGATTAAGCTGTAGTTGTGGACCTAAACCCCTAGAAAGATAAATAGATAGACAGGCAGAAAGTTATAACCAGATAGTGAAACCAGATAATTAAAGCTATTATTACATGGGTGAAGTTACTTGAGAAGAGAGTTTAGGTAGAGAAGGAAACCCAAGGCAGACCGCCAGGGCTCTTCCTGCATCAAAGGTTCTGAAGAGGTTGAGAAGTTGGCAAACAAGATTACAGTGGCCAGTGAGATGGAAAATCAAGAGATCATGATGTCTTGGAAATTAGCAAAAAGAAACCAGCCTCTTTCTAGAAGAAACCAGCCTCTTTCTAGAAGCAGGGAGTGGTCAATTATTTCAAATGACAACAAGGGAGAAAGAAAGGCCTGACCAATTAATTTGGTGAGGTGGAGACCATGGGGTGGGGTTGGGGAGTTTGCCAAAAACAGTCTCAGGAGGATGATGGGGAGAGAATCCCAATGGAATTGGTTTGAGGAGGGCAGGTGTGGTGAGGACTCGGAGACAGTGCCCACAGACAAGTCTTGGAAGAAGTTTTGCCCTGAGAGGGGATGGGCTCAAGAAAGGGTAAAAGGTGGGGAGGATGAAAGCTGATCCGTGTTGGGGATGCTGATGCTGCCTGCTGGTCCAAGAGAAAGAAAAGACTGATGTGAACCATTTATCTCTCACCCTGGCTCCTAAAAGCAGAGTCTTCTGAAAATGATTCAGTTTTATTTTATGGTAGCTTCCTTTTCCACTAGTTTATAATGACTTCAGGGTGGAAATCATGTCTGGTTCATTCTTTCATTGAAAAAAAAAGCCTTGATGTCAGGTCGACAGGGAAGGGATGTCAGGGCTGTTTTCCTTGTATCCACAGAGACTAGGACAGTGATTAGAGCTTAGTAGGTGCTCAACAAAAGCAGTGGACATGCACAGCTGGTTCTAGAAAGAGTGTACAAGTGCAGATGAGACTGAGTTTCTGTGGGAAAACGTGAATCATGAGCCGTCTTTCCTCCTGTCCTTCTCAACTCTAAAAACTTATTCTTGAAACACAGAAGATACCCAAGAATATATATTGAACATTCACCTGGAAAATATATTTGTTGCAAAGGAACCCATCCGCTCACTTTTAGCTCCCAGTAGGAGTGATTTGGGGGTCTCCTCTGATTTGCAGTATCTTTCAGTTTACAGTTTTCTTTAGTGTTATGAAGGGCTCTCAGACTTACCATCTATCCTTTTATCAGCCCTGAAGAGATGTTAGAGGACAGAGATTGTATGCCCATCTTAGAGGTGTGGAAAGAGGCTCAGATTTCATGGTTTGCTTCCGTTGACACAGCTCGTTGGTGCAGAGCAGGACCTTGACCTCAAATTTCCTGGCTTTCTGTTCAATGAATCAGTCCTTAAATTCTCAATTTAATTTGAGTTTTTTACCCACATCCTATGACTCATAGGATCCACTCTTTTTTTTTAATTTCCCTTATTTCATTTCTGTGCAAGGCAGTAACAAATCCGTATTTCTCGGGACAGGACATGGTTCACTGAGCTTCTGCAAAATATTAACCTTTTCTAGGACTCTAGGTGGACGGAATGAACCATAATGAGGTTGACTTCGCTTGGCGGGAATTGCTGGGTTGGACTTGATAAAGCGCCCCCTGCTGGGGGCTGGACCCGCGGGTGTGAAGCGCAGCCTCCTCCAGTAGGTGGGAAGGGAGGAAACGTTACTGTTGACCAGATCACAGCAGCTGTTCTACTGCGCCAAAGGCGAGGTGAAGGGCCCTCCCTCCTGAGAAAGATGGTTGAAATTGAGTCCTGCTTTGAAGTGTGTAGATCTGGGAAATGTTGGCACCAGTCACACACACTCCTGACCATTGTGAGAATACCATCTTGACAAGCAGAAGATATGCTCCCGAACCAACAGTGTGCATACAGCCTACTGTATTTCCTTGTAAATGAAATAAATATAAGGATAAACTGATGACTTAAATATGCATAGCACAGGTGCTGAGTTTGGATTCGCTCATACACGTGTGGAGGATGTACTCTAAGCTGCATGCTGGGTGCATGGCAGGGTGCGTGGCATGAACATAGCAAATGCAGTTGCCCAAGCCATGCGGTGTTTACAGACCAGCAGATTGTAAACGACTCACAAGGTGAACAACCGGGTTCCATGGCTGCATTGTATCAGCTCTTAAAGGGATGTGTGGTTCTATTTCTTAATCTTGAAACCAAACATCATAACATACAGTACATCTAAATAGTTGACATTATCAGGAGTTAACTATCCAGTAAAATAATAATGTCTTATAGAGAATTAAAAATATATAAACATTTCTATCTATATTTTGTTTTTGCATAACAATAAAGGAGTTTAATGGAGGAGCTGATTATTGCTGAGTTTGACTTTCTGCCCCCCCTTTTCCACCTCCCCCCTCGTGTGCACACCCTGGACTCTGTTAGATCCTGCTTTGCTATGGGGGGGATACAGCAGGGAACTAGGTGGATGCGATCCTTGGCCTCACGGAGAGTACAGGCTGAAATGGGGGCCTGGGTGGATGGGACCATTGGAGAGACAGCAAACCAGTGATTAAGCAGACAATTAATTATAATGTTGACAAGTGCTGTATAGAAAACTAGGGTGCTTGGGCATGGAAGATGAAGAGAAGCGGGTGCATTGAAGATTTACACAGAGTGAGTGGCATCTACAGGCCTGGTGATTTATTAGAGGTCAGGTGGCAGAGAGGGCGAGTGAGGGGTCAAGGGCGAGGAACAGGCTGGTAGGGGTGACCTCACGGATGGGGAGCACTCAGGAGGAGCAGATGAGTCACTTAGATCCAAGTGAAACCCATGAGCAAATTGATCACAAATGGACCTCTCTCTCTCTCTTACCCCTTTTGCTCACGATACCCTCTCAAGGAAAAGAGAATATCTGAAAGTCTTTGGGTTCCCCAAAAGAAAATAGCTGCAGGGCTTGCCCCCAGATTATAGTGAGCATCCCGCTGGGACCCAGGGGGCCTGACTTTCTGTTCAGCCACGAGCTGCTGTACACCTGTCTTCTCCTCGTTACCCTGTGAGCCTCCTGAGGGTGGAGATGGATTTTTTTTGTCTCCCTCCGACTGATGTTGTTCATGGCATCTAGTAGGTAACAATTATCTGTTGACTCCAATTATTAACATAGGACAGTGGTGCGAGTGTGGCCCATCTTCATGTGCTCATTCCCGGAGGTGTTCAACTCCCTTGTCACTCCTCCTAGGAAGGGGCTCTGACTGTCCGGCCAACTGTTGCATCTTCAGCCCTGACGCACGGTGAAATTTCAAAACAGCTGTTTGGTTTTTGAGAAGAGGAAGGAAAAATTACTCAAAATTTCTGAAAGCATTCTACCTATGATGCCACTGAGCAAACGACAGCAGTAACAAAAATGATGCTGGCATTGGATGGAAGAGCAGTGGGAGCAGTGCTGACGCTTAGTAATATTCCTGTTGAAATCAGGGGCTGATCACATTGAGATCAGCCGGATTTCAATCCATTATCAGAGTCTAATATTTGCACGGTTGACACGATGTTGCAACTTGAAAGGAAGGTCACTTTCCTTCGTCGGTTTTCAACAATGTTCTGAGGAGCCCGCTCCCCGGAAAGTCAACTGAATGGGACTCCTTCCGCTTTCGTCCGGGCACGCTCATTAATATTTGTTTTGTTTACATGTCTGTAAGACTTCTTTTGATGGACAAGTTCCATGGCTTAAAAGGAATGAGAAAAATCTTCAAAAACCACTGCCATATAACAGTGTTCTCCAATAATTTTAATAAACAACAGTTTGGTCTCACAGAAAGTACTAAAACGTTTATTAGTTCATGTGTCAAAAAGCCACAGAAGTGTATGCATAACATGTAACACATTTCTAATCATTGCATTTATTATTATTTTTTGTTGTTTTTTAATTAAGTTTATTTATTTATTTATTTTTTGGTTGTTGCAGTTTGGCCGGGGCTGGGTTTGAACTCACCACCTTCGGTACATGGGGCCGGCACCCTACTCACTGAGCTACAGGCACCACCCTATTAGTATTTTTTTAAAAGTGCCTATTTATTTATGTGGCATTCTGAAAAAGACAAAACCACAGAGACGATAAATAAGATCAATGATTTCAGAGCATTGGGAAGAGATAGACTATAAAGAGCACAGTGGAAATTTTGAGGTGGTGGAAACATATTTTGATTGTGCTATAGCTTCACTGCCACATTCATTCGTACAATTCATTGAACTATAGGCTTTTTTAAAAGGTGATTTTCACCATATGTCAATTATACTACAAAAAATATGCCTTCAGCATATAAATGGATTATAAACTGTGGCATATGGATACCATGGAATACTATTCAGCCACAAAAAGATGGAGCTTTTGCAGCTTTATTATTTTTATTTTTTAAATTAAATCAAAGCTGCGTACATTAATGCAATCATGGGGTACAATCTGCTGGTTTCATACGCAATCTGAAATATTTTCATCCAACTGGTTAACACAGCCTTCATGGCATTTTCTTAGTTATTGTGTTAAGACCTTTGCTTTTGCAGCTTTTGTAACAACCTGGACAAACCTGGAGAACATTCTCCTAAGGGAAATTTCACA
>CAUYRH010052451.1:0-25964 GCA_963574655.1 Perodicticus potto | reverse complement strand
CTCACGCTGTCTCCCTGTGTCCCCAAGGGGAAGTTCCTGGGTAGATCCCGCCTGCCAGAGATGCCTGAAGTCCTCTTTCCCCAGTCTCACCGTGCCCAGCCGCAAGGAAGCTGTTACTCGGCTGCCATCTTGCTCCGCCCTCGAGATCCAGTCTTAACTCTGTCACCCAGGCTAGAGTGCCACAGTGTCAGCCTAGCTCACAGCAAGCTCAAACCCCTGAGCTCAAGCAATCCTCCTTCCTCAGCCTCCCAAGTAGCTGGGTCTACAAGAGCCCACCACAAGGCCTAGCTAATCTTTTCTAATTTTAGTAGAGATAAGGTCTTGCTCTTGCTCAGACTGGTCTTGAACTCCTCAGCTCAAGGGATCCTCCCGCCTTAGCCTCCTAGAGTGCTGGGATTACAGGCATGAGCCACCACACCCAGCCAGATTGTTGTTGATATTTTATTATTTTACTACTATACTGGTCCAATTAGGCTAGGTCTGCTATGGTGACAAGCAGCCTCAAAATCTCAATGGACTTAAATAACAAAGGTGTATTTCTGGCTTATGCTCATGTCCATCTAGGACTCAAGTAAGTGTGGAGAGGGAGAGAACACACCAGCAAAAGAGAAGTGACAATATCACTTCCACCCACGTGGCCCTGACCCAAGCAGACCACATGGTCATGCCTCAATTCAGGGGTGCGGGACTTACAATCCCACCCTAGGCCTAGAAAGAGGAGGCCTTGTGAGCGGTGTTCATGGCTTGAATACTAGGAATTGTTGTTGCTGCTGTTTGACAGCAAGTCAGTTTCTTTGTTCACTAATCCATTTGTGAAATCCTAAACTGGAATAAGTATTATATAGAACTGTTATAGAACTTTCACAAGTGTTCATAGTTCATGTCAAGTGAAGTTAATTTATATACACATGTATCATTTCCTATTCTTTTTTATTTTTGAGGCACCTGTCTCCCAAGCTAGAGTGCAGTGGCATCTTCAGGGCTCACTGCAACCTCAAACCCCAGGGCTGAAGTGATCCTCCCGCTTTGGCCTCCTAAAGTGCTAGGATTACAGGCATGAGCCCCCGCCCCTGGCTTCATTTAATATTCTGAAGACATTTTGTAGTGGACTTTTAAAAAAATGTTAATACTGTTAATTTTTTCTTATAATTCTAGCATGGAAAATAGCTATAGACTGTAGATATTTTTGTTCTTTTCTGCATTTTTTCTTCTTTTTTTACATCAGCTTACAACTTTTCTATATTTGTTAAACTAGTTTGAGGTGGCTGCACATACCAGAGAGGAGGAAATACTTATCTCAACCACTCGATGGCTGTCCTGTTCCCTGCTGCCATTACAGAAGATCTTGGTGGTCTAGTTAGTATTCTACATTTCTAAGCAGTTGGCATCACGACAGGATACTGAAATAAAATAATGTTCAAATTAATTCAGAAAATACGGCTGTCAGGAAACACTGGAAGAAGAATGTCAAGAAAGGCCCTTTGGGTTTAGGAGAGGACAGAAGGGACATTTGTTTTGCTCATTTCTGGTACAGGGTGGCATTTCACATAGTCTGGAGCCCAGGTCAGTAAGATGGGCAGCTGCCTGCTCAGGGTGTATGTAATAAGGTCTTGGTCTTTGTCACTTCCCCTCTTGGGAAAAGGCCCTGATATTCCCAAGTACCAGATGTTCTTGTGGCTAGAACAGCGCAGTGCTAGAGAGTGTCTCTCACTGGGTCTGCGTCTGGGGGTGGGAGAGGCCTGGTGATTTAGCGCTCTCTATCATTTTCCACCAACTCTCTAACTAGCTTTGGGCTTTAACTTTCCTCAGGGGTTACCATGTGTTTAGGGAAGTCCAGAGCCCCAGCAGGGATGATAGTACTTTAAAAATTGCAAAACATTCTGTCCTTTTCAGAGAAATTTGCTTCCTTTTATACAACATGGTCCTTTAGACAGTGGGACACGTTTTCCTCATTAAAATTGTTGGGGAGAAAAGCATTTTTCAGAGCCACACCCAGTGTTTAATGCTTTTGAAGAAAGAGTGATGTTCGACATACAAGCATGTCCGTGGAGAAGGCCACATTTAACTTTTGTCATTTGGCCTCAACACTGGAACCAAACCGGTTTTTCTTGTCTTTTGTTTTTTAATTTTTTTTTTTTTTTTTTTTTTTTACCTAGTCTGAGTGGCAGAAAGCCCAGAAATATAAGTTTACATTGCCAAAAGATGGTTCTAAATATAGTGCTGGGTGGGCAGGAAGATTGTTTCCTCATGAATGCAACTGTGTGTGCTGTGT
The DNA here is from genome assembly GCA_963574655.1 of Perodicticus potto. Taxonomy (NCBI): domain Eukaryota; kingdom Metazoa; phylum Chordata; class Mammalia; order Primates; family Lorisidae; genus Perodicticus; species Perodicticus potto. Next base: position 23,692 of record CAUYRH010052451.1, on the reverse strand, counting down.
ACCCCAGCGGGAAGAGTTTGGCCGTGTGGTCCCGCACACCGCAGGCTGCCTTTCTGACTGGAGGAGGCGTTTAGGAACTGGAGCCTGGGCAGATTTGCTTTGCGCTCACTTCTCCAGCCACGAAGTACAGCTCAGTCACTACCTAGCTGGCTGTTTTTATTCTTTGGGATTTAAGAGTGTGATTAAACACATAACAATGACCAGCTTTCAGAGACTAGATTTAAAGCATTGTGTATGCTTTGTTTGAACACAGATTGTTTATAAAAGGTGGAAAAAAGCGTTTTTCTACCTGTGTTTGCTGAGAAATATGGGAGAATTTTGCTGACTGCTGTCTACAAGCCAGCTTTGAAACTTGAATACTTTTCACTTGACCAAGGCGGCTTTTTGTTCTTTCCTACCTATTTACTCTTGAGGCAATTCAAAGAAAATAGAGCTGGTGGGATTATGAAACAGGCTCGAAAACACTAACTTTAAAAGATTGTCTTTTCATTTTTCCCCCAAAGCAGAGCATCTCAGCACCGTAAGTGCTCAGCTTGGGGAAACTCCTACTGTTCTCTTGCCCTCGGCAATTAAATAAAATATACTTTGAAACTGCAGCTTCCAAATCAGCTTGCCCCAGAGGGATGGAGAGAGCTGGTTTGATCATTGTTTTGGTCAGGTTCCCTGATAAAGGTTTACTTTATCTCACTTTGTTTTTCTTTTCTTTTTATCTTTTTTCTTTGGCAGTGCATATAAAATGACAGCTTTGCAGATTAACATTGATTTGCTTTTTAGGGTAAAAGCCTATTATGCCTAAGGAAATACAGCAAAGTAGCCAGTCCATTTATATAATGAAATCATCTGTGTTGAATGTATTAACTTTGAGCAATTAAACTCAGCATGTAGCTGGTTCTAAAACTCAGTGCTCCTTAACAAGAGACCATTAACTCAACAAAAACGCTGGGAGGCTCTCCTCTCAGAATCCTGGCTGACACCAAGCCACACCGCTCACACCTCTGGAAAGCAAAGCAGTGATCCCATGGTGACCACCTTCAGAAATGGCCATTTGTAACGTGGAAAGACCATACTTTGGCATTAAGCAACTGCCAGAATCTTCACATGTACTTTTAGATCCCATTCACTGGGAAAATGTAATGAAAGAAATAGCTACTGGGAATTCATTGATATTTTCATGTGAATTTTTATTTTACTCATCGTGCTATCTTCTGTGTATTTGGAAAATAGTGCCAATATGTGGCAGGCAGATTGCAGCCCCTGAAACAGTGCTTGCCTCGTAATTGACAGCCCATAAGTAGTGTCAGCTGAAAATCAAATCCTGTTCGGTCAATGGACAATTCTTAGTGTGTAAGCCAGTGTTTTTCTACCTTTTTTATCTCACTGCATCCTTGAAGCTATAGTTGAACTTCCACGGCACACTTAAATTAAAGAAAAAGAGCAAAAAAAAAAAAAAAAGAAACAGAATATGCTTACTGTGCTTTGAAATTCTTTAATTAATTAAAGATAATTTAATTAATGATCTTTAAAATTTTTCAAGGTGCACCTAAGATCCTCTCGCGGCACCCCAAGATGCAGTCTGTTTCTGTGGCTCGTTACAGGGCTCTTGTCCTGTCACTGTAAAGAAGGAAGGAATCATCGGGCTGACCCAGTGTGTCATTCTTGGGTCAGGCCAGGCACCCCAGCAGGGAGAAACACCTTGCTGCCCACTTAACTTTGTAGTGTGATCATTAGTGTGATTACAGGATGAAAGTTCAAAATTTCCTTGGCCTGGCCACTTCTCCAGTGTGTCTAGCTATTAAGATTTTAGTAGTTAAAAAGGAGCAAAACTTTTCTCATTAGCATTGTTGTACTAAAACAAAATGAGTAACCTACGTTGCAAGAATAAACATTTTCCGACAGAAGATTTATTAGAGCTATTGGTTAGTTAACATTTTTAGTTTTTCCTAAATTGATTTTTTTTTTTTTTAGAGACAGAGTCTCACTTTATCTCCCTCAGTAGAGTGCTGTGACGTCACAGCTCACAGCAACTTCCAACTCCTGGGCTTAGGCGATCTTGCCTCAGCCTCCCGAGTAGCTGGGACTACAGGTGCCGGCCACAACACCCGGCTGTTTTTTGTTGCAGTTTGGCCAGGGCCAGGTTTGAACCCGCCACCCTCGGTATATTGGATTGGCACCCTACCCGTGAGCCACAGGTGCCGCCCTCCTAAATTGATTTTTATGCAAAAAGGTTTGTTTTGGAATAGTTGCCCCCAAAGTATCTTCAGAGGGTAGTAAACTCTTTGGAGCTATGCCACACTGTACAGTCTCATGTGGGGCTGTGGAGAACTTGAGATGAGGCTAGTTGGGACTGAGGTTGTGGTATAAGTTTAAAATACAGGATGGATTTATGAAGGTGGTCACCATGAGATCACTGCTTTGTTTTTCAGTGGTGTGAGCCGTGTGGCTTGCTCATATGGGGGAAAGGATGTAAAATATCTCATTTGTAATAGTTTACATTGATTTTATATTGAAATGGTAATATTTTGCGTGTGTTGTACTAAATAAGATGCATGATTAAAATTGATTTTTTTTATTTTTTATGTGGCTACTATAAAATTCAAACTGACATATGTGGCTTATATTATATTTCTACTGGGCACTGCTACTTTAGAGGCTGAGGAGACTCCCTACTCTGAGTCAGTTAAGAGTGGGAAATAATAGCTGGGCCCCAGTTTCACTCAAGTAGCAGTCATTGACTGTTCTAGGAGTAGACTGGGTTCACCTGGATGGCCTAGAGGTGGTGTTTCTGGTGCCAGCCCTATTTGTTGTAATTGCCTGGGGGGATGTGTTGAAAAGGGATAGGAGGCTGTACTTTGTCTGAGTAGGAAAGAATGGCCCAAAATCCAGGCCTGATGTCACTTCCCTACCTAGGAGCACTTTTTGGTTTGGCCTAAAGGACCATTTAGTAGAATCTTCCAGGGCACAGGACTAAGTTCAAACCAAAGTTAAGGTGATTCTGAGAAGAAACGCTTTAAAGGAGTTGACCCAGTACAGGTGAGGGGAGAGCTGCACACCTGGAACCTTCTAGGCTGGCTGAAAGGTTACAGAGTGTAAGATAAAGGACTATTCCCAGGCTCCAGACGAAAGGAAGGCACGTCCCGATTTGTGCAATTAAAATGGCTTTTTTCACCTGAGTGCAGGTGGAGTGAGATCTCTAACCGGGAAAGAAATCCACATGTGGTTAATGGTGGACAGGGTATTTAAAGGGCTAGGGCGACAGGGATTGGTCCATTCACCACTTCCTGGGTGGGACATATACTCCATCCTTCCCGGGTGGCTCAATTCTACGTGAGCGGGTCAGTAATCTGATTCTATCACTGTCTGACTTCAGCTTGATAAATTACTTCTGGTAAATAGAGAAGCAGGGTCTATCCCTGGTTCAGTTACTGACACCACAGCGATAGATCACAGGTGCTCATCTTTTGCTACACTCTACAGCAGTGTTTTTCAACCTTTTTTGTCTCATGGTACACTTGAACCTGTAGTTAAACTTCAGCGGCACACTTAAATTATGTTGATCAAAAAAGAGTAAGAAAAGAATATACTGACTGTGCTTTGAGCTTCTTCTGAAGATAATTTAATTAATGATCTCTAAAAATTTTCACGGCACACCAGTTGAAAATCGCCGCTCTGCAGGGATGGTTTTCCTCAGAAGATATTCACCAAATGCTAAGTACGCTTTTACTAAATGCGGACTATGGGCCGAGCAGTAGGTTTCTTTCTATGTATTAAAAGATAAATTAAGAAAACAAGATACAGTCCCTAACCTCAGAGGGGGAGAGTAAAGGCCTCTTGTCATTTAAAGGCAGTTAAAAATTCTATAGTCTATAGGAGGTAGGTGAGGGCATTCAGTTGTGAGCAAATGCTAAGCTCAGACCTCACTCATTACTAGATGACATCAGATAACAAATTGTTTTAGACCTTTGGTCTCTTTTCACTGCTAAATCCCCAGCATCAGGAATAACGATGGGCCTGTTAGGTGCTGAATAAATACTTGTTAACTGAACCACAGTTTGGATCATGTTTCTGCAGTCCCCATTCCTCCCTGGAAAAAGACCCCTCCCCAAGCCATTTGTCCCAGAGGAGGCCTAGAAGCTGGAGAAATCTCAGAACTAGTGAACTTCTTCCTCTTTCCTTCCTTCCTTTCTTCCCTTCCTTCTAAAATTTGGTGTCTTTCTTGACTCTAAACCAAGTCTCCACCTGTTACTCTTTTCTCTTTCCAGAACTTTCTCCAGTTCTTTCTTGTCTTTGCATTCTTCCCACCCAAAAAGAAGTTGTTTTCTCTCTTAGTATTTTCTAGGGTCATTGCCCATTCCCCTACCATTTTCACTGACTGAAAACATGGATTTTATGCATTGATTTTAAAAATACATTGGTTTGGGCTGAAGGGGCCATGATGAGATCCTTCTAGGGCAGAGTAAAATTCTGAGGTCAAAGTGATACCAGAATTTTGTCTTCAGTAGGTTCTTGGTCTTGGTGATTTGAAGAATGACTCCACAGACCAAAGATCAGTGGTAAGCCAGGATTTATTTACAGAAAAGAATACAAAAACACCAAAGTTCCCGGGAGGGAGAGAAAACCCAAGTCAGGAGAGAAAAGCTCCCTCTCTCTCTCTCACTCCAGGCTCTTTGTCTAGGGGCATATATAGTCGCAAGGGGTCCTCTGTAGTTACATTTAGTGTGTCTGGGACCCTCTGTAGTTACGTTTAGCGTATCTGACATGTGAATGAATGGCTACAATCTCTTTCATTCCCAGGCCTAGGAAATTTGCATGAAATTGACCAGGCCTAGGAAATGGGGGTTCCCTGTTCAGCCCCAAGTGCAAGGAGAGGGAAACCGAAGGTTCTGGTGACTCCCCAGCACATGTCTGGCCCCTCCAACTATAGGAACCTCCTGTGGGGCTCCCCTACCTACCTTCCAACTGGCTGGTTCCTCAGCTTCCTGCCACCACACCAACACTGCCAAGGTGGAGGCAGCCGGTCTGCCCCACCCCCTTCAGCTCCACTGAGCTGGCTGGGTCACCACTTGGCCTGTATCAAAAGGTTGGTTGCCTTGTAGCATGAAGGCATCGGTGCCAGAGCTGAGAGGGCTAGTGGATGGCCTTGACCCAGATGCCTTGGGCACCTAGGCAGTTGCCTCTTGTTGTTGGTTACCTTGTCCTTTCAAGGAACAAAGAAATCCTTCACTCTTACTTCCCCAGACACACTCCACCTCTTCACATGAGAGGGCTCCATATACACTTTTACTGGATACACCAGTGACTTTGCTCTGTGTATATACTTGCCATTATTTTTGGAAGGGGCATCTCTATACAACCTCTCTTTTCTGACAATCCAGAAAATATCTCTGACATCATTGACTATAATGCAGATGTTTCTGAAGGATGGAGTATAACATTTGCATAAACCCTTGCCATTAATAGTATTGCTCTATTTAACAATTATATTGTAACTTCCCTAGAGGAAAATGAAGTGCTTTAAACATTTTTTCAAAATCTACTTAAATGGTTCAAGGTTTGTGTGATTGGAGTGGCTGATCGTAATTGCTGATACAATCAGGAAGGCCTTCAGTCAGCCCGAGCACACACCACACACCAAGGATGTGCTGAATGTATTTCTCTAATGACATCCTTCATCCCAGTTTATTTTAATGCCACAGTATTTGAAAACAGTAATTTTCTAAGCCCTTGTCCCCAGTCCTACTTCCTACTTTCATTTTTTTCAGAGGCTTGGATAGCGTATGAAATAAAACAGCAAATGAAGATCAAAAGTCTCCAGCAGAGCTGATGTTTTCTGTGCTGCTTTAGAGTTCTGGCTATTTATGGTATAAACTATATTCAAGTCTCATAAACAGAGCTTTTCAATTAAATTGAAAAAATAATTATTAAGTGCTTTGGTGGGTTCCAGAATAACAAGAAATTGGTTGTTTTGAAGGCCTGTTTCATGCTTTGAGGCTGGTGTGGCCTACCACAGAGCCACACCACAGACTGAATTTAGCAAATCCCAGAAACTTGACTGGAAGTCAGAATTGGTCCCATATGATTAAAAACAATTTATTCAATTACCCGGTTCCTTCAGGCAGAAAGCTAGAAGTGCTGAGACCTAGGAAACAAATGTGGAAAGTCCAGATTAAGCACATGTGTTAGGAAGACAACATATTGTCAAAGGCAGTAGGAACTGGATTCAGGACCCAATGGTGCTTTTCTAGTGTGATACTATTGCCCTTGGAGTGAAAATAGTGTGCCTTTGTTACAAAGGACTTTATGGACTGATTGATTAGTGCTTTCATAACCATATTCTCATTTCACCTTCCTAATGGAATTTGTGAGGACCCTTTGCCTGTTTTACTCAGCAGATTGCATTTATGTGGGTTACTCGAAAGTTTTGAGACAGACTGTGTTGTGATCCATCGTCACTTCCAAGAAACACAGTCAACAGCATCCTCTCAGATTCACCAGTGCACATTTCAGCTTGCTCAGCTTATTGGTGTGGCTGGGAAGGCTTCATTAGTATCCATCCACATGAATGTTAGGTTTCTTGATTTTTGTTTATCTCAAAACTTTCATAATGACCTGTATATACCCCACCCTCAGGAAGCCTGCTCTGACACCCTCCTGTGACCAATCCCCTGGCCATGCAGGCCTGGGTTTGGTGCTGCCCTTCGCTCTGGGCCCTTGCCCTCTCACCACCTTCAGCTTACTTGTCTGCTGCCCCCACTAGACTCGTAAAGGACTTGAAAGCACATCTGTTTCGTTAGTTCTTATGCTCCCAGGCTTAAGATAATACCCAGCATGTTAAAGGTGCTGAATTGAATTTCGATGGCGGCAACCAAGGTTCAGAAAACTTAAACATCTTGCCTATGGCACCAGAATATAAACCCCTGAGAGTAAAGACTAGACCATCACATTCAAAATAATATCCTGAACATCTAGAAGAGTTCTTGGCCCAGAATAGATCTCAAAAAGGTTGAATGAGTGAATAAAATGGGTAACAGAGACAGGACATGAACCCAGGTCTGCACTGTTGAAATCCTGTACTCTTTCCATTAATGCCCAGAATCGGGAAAGGAGATGGAAGGCATCATTTAGTGAGTTTCTCCCCCACGCACAGCTCTGTGTGAGCCACTTTCACATCCATGATTGTATTTAATCTTCACAACAGTCCCAGGAACATTCGTGTATCAGGTTTCACTTCTCTAGAGTAAATACCTAGAAGCATGGAGTAGGTATTTGTTCAGTTTTATGAGAAATTGTCAGTTTTCCAAAGTGATTATACCGTTTTACAATCCTCACAACAGTTCTAAGAAAGTCTGAATTGTGAGAAAGACTGAAATGTACTAGGAAATTAAATCTACTTTCCCTTGGCAGAAATATATTTAATCAGCTGAAAGTACTTCAGACGATTTTGATGTTTTACTTATCTTTCCAAAGGGCCTGCTTGTTCCTGTTTTGTATACCCTATCTGTCTTTAGAATCTGCCTGGTTCTGAGCTCATGTTTTACATCATTTTAAAATATATTGTTTTTGTAGCTATGATCGGATATGTGGAATTTGGTCACATTTGTGTACATTGACTGGTATTTTAAGATGTGAAATCTATATGAGATTATAGACACAGGAATTGAAAAGTAATTTTTTTTAGTGGACACACTTATGTCTAGCAATCCCTCCTAATTGTGATATATATGCTTTACAGTAAAGTTGATTGTAAATTTTATAAAATATTCTGTTTTTTACAACTTTAAGGCACATCTCTTATTTAAAGCTTTTGTCAAGATAGGTGACCAGACTAGTGAGATGCTGGACGTTGTCAACACAAAGTGCTTTTTCTCCAGGAAGATGTCATTTTAACTCACAGTTAGGTTTCCCTTTTGAGCATTTTTCTAGCGCTGGAACTAAGGTACATAATTGCGATAGACCTACCAATCAAAATGAAGGAATTTCCCCCCATGCTTGGGACTTCCCTTGAATTGAAATTTCTCTTTATCTTGAATATCTTTAAAGATAGTAGATAGTAACAAAGCAAAAGAAGGGGCTGCTATCAAAAATATAATGTAATCTTTAAAATTCCTTTAAAATATATTGTAATTTATAATGTAATACATTATATTCCTTTAAAATATAATGTAATCTTTAAAATTAGAAGCTCAAATAGAAGTAAAATTATTGAGTTCCTAAATTATGAATTTCGAAGCAACTTGACATTTTTATATCAAGTATATTGAGATGATACCTATACTTTTTTTTTGTAGTTATCAGAACATTTTATAATGATAAAGGGCCTAATTCATCAAAAGATACAACAATCCCAAATGAGTATGCATCTAGTGTCAAAACTGAGATGATACCTATACTTATATCAAAACTAAGGAAAAAAACAAATGCAGTGCCTCAAGACATGGTGGGAGTGGAAGAGGTGGATGTCATCTTAAACAAAACAAACCATTTTTCATTCTAAACTTACACTTGTGAAAAGCTGATTGTTCAAATTGTAAATGTTTTTCTGAGTTACTGACCATAGATTTTAAGTGTCTGTGCAATATGCAAGTGTTACTTCTGTTTTTTGGTTTGTATTACTGTCATTTTCTTATAGTAATTTACTGCTGCAAAGGAATAAGTAAAAGTTAGAGCTTCTGAGCTTTGAGAATCAATAAAAAATGAAGATCTTTCTATCATCTAGTTTAAGTAAACCATGTAATTCACCACTTGAGTATTTAGTTTTGGTTAGTTTGTGTGTGTCTTCTCATTGCTTCTAGCTTTCCCAGTGGTAAAAAAGACGGTCCATTAGTTAATAAGCACATTATTTTGAGCAAAGATCATTCTTTTCCTGGCTCTGTGCTGTATATTTGTGCCAGTTGAGTGCATTTGTGAATTGTGATAAAAATGTCATGTACTAAATTGTAGCCGTATTAGATCATGACAGATTTAGCAGAGATGACTAGAAGATTTCTTGAATGAATATTTGAAATTTTTTGGATTCAAAAATCCCTGAGCCCTTTGCTCTTATAAATGATTACAAACTATAGCAAGGGAACCTATATTTAATGATGTGATTAGCAGTTTGTGACATATTTTGCCTTGTGTTACCTTGTAATTGAGTTACTCTGAAATAGTACTTTGGGGGAGACGCATTAATTCTTTCAAGACCATAGGGTCTAATTTAATGAAGCATTTCTTGCAGTGCTACTTCAATGTTCTAGAATAGGGCTGTCCAAAAAAAATATTGTGAGACACATATGTAATTTTAAGTCTTCCAGGAGGCACATTTAAAGAAGTGAAAAGAAACAGGTAATATTAAATGTAATAATCTAAAATATTATTTTAATATGTAATCAGTATTTTAAAAATATTAATGATACGGTTTAGATTCTTTATTCAAGTCTTTGGAATCTGATATTTACTTTACACTTACAGTACATCTCAATTCAGACTAGTCACATTTAAGTCTAGAAACATCTCCCTATCTTGCAATCTGGAAGCGACGCACTGGGTTTTGTCATGGAAATTCCCGAGGCTTTTTTTCTGAGTTTAGAACAGCGATTTTTCAACCAGTGTGCACTGGTGTGCCATGAGAGGGTCTTAGGTATGCTGTGAAAAATTTTGAAGATCTTTCATGAAATTATTTTCAGAAGAAGATCAAAGCATAGTAAGTATATTCTTTTTTTTTTTACACTTTTTTTTGTTCAACATAATTTAAGTGTGCTACAGAAGTTGAATTATAGGTTCCAGTATGAAGTTGAGATAAAAAGGTTGGAAAACACTGGTTTAGATTCACATTTTTCTGTCTTTAAGTCTTAAGATCATTGGAAAGGGAAGTTCTGATAATTACAAAAACCAGCATTTATTGAACCATCCTGTGTTAAGCTCATTACACCTATGCATCATGTCATTGATTTCATACAGTGAGCCTATGGAGTTAGACCTTTTATCTCCGTGTTACACATGAGGAAATGGGCACGAGTGGCTCATCTACCTGTTTAAAGTCACATAGGTAGTAGGAGGCAGAGTCAGGATTTGAATCCAACTTTGCTGAACCAACCTCCAGCCTGCTATACTGGAAAAGGGACTGGAGATGCCAGGCATGTGATCTGAGCCAACAGGAGACTTTCTGGATCAGCCTGGGGGGTGCAGAATCGGCAGCAGGCAACCAGGAGAGCTGCTAGGGCAGCTCCAAAACCCACCTGCTTTTCTGAGCATCACAGGCATGTGCTTCTCTTTCCCCAGATGACATTTTAGCTCTTTTTTATCTAGCAGGGCACATATAGCCATTTACCCACTGACTTCACACAGTCCATTCTTAAGCATGTTTATAAATTTGTCTGAGTCCCTATGATCCACATTGTTTGATAGGAGGATCAAATGTTTGATCCATTTTGTTTTTCCTGGAGTCTGTGAGTAGGGATCTGGAGTAGGGAATCTACTGACTGTGGACATAGGCAAGAAGGAAGCCAGAGGCATTTGTTAAACATAAACTTATGTGTGGTCACTTTAAAAGATTTCAGCGATTCTGTTTCTGGCTCAGCAGGTTTGTAACACCACTGATAAAATGAAAGCTAGTATAGGATATGTTTGGAATTTTTGCATTCTACATCACGAGGAATATATAATTTCAAAGAAAAGAATGACAAGATGCATAAAGTTTGACAAGAGACAATGTGTAGGAAAAGGTAACAGTTGATCTTCATAAATAAGAGTACTAGGTCTTTGATATTTGATGACCAAATCATGGGTGATATTTAACTTTTTTTTTTTGTATTTTTTTTTTTGGTCATTTGTCTACTTCCTTTGGGAAAAAAAATATGTTCATGTCTTTTGCCTGCTTTCTGATTTTTTTTTTCCTTGCTGATTTATTTCAGTTCTTTGTAGATTCTGGATATTAGTCTTTTGTCAGATGTCTGGTTTGCAAATATTTTCTTTATTCTGTAAGTTGTGTATTTGTTGATTATTTCCTTTGCTGTGCTGTTATAAAAGTAGAGATACAGAACAGTGGAACAGAATAGAGAACCCATAAATATAAAATTATATAGCTGTATATATCTTTGACAAAGCAGACAAAAAATATACACTGGGGAAAGGAGGCTCTATTCAGTAAATGGTGCTGGGAAAATTGGATAGCCCCCTGCAGAAGAATGAAACAGAATCTTTATCTCTCACCACATACAAAAATTAATTTAAGATGGGCAAAAGACTTTAAGGCATAAAACTATAAGACTTCTAGAAGAAAACATAGGAAAAAGGCTCCTTTAGGCATCAGGTTAGACAAAGAATTTATGACTAAGACCCCAAAGGCAAATATATTAACAACAAAAATGTTAATAGATAGGACTTAATTAAATTAAGATATTCCTTTTAAAATGACACTGTCACATCTAGCAACTTGTTTCCTCCATTCTAATCCAAAGTACCTGAAATTTTAAATTCTAGTTTATTCTGTTCATTATTATATTAGACATCTAATTCTTGTTACTGAAAGTCATATTACTTCAAAGATCAGATTTTCTTTTGCATTTGGAGTATTTCTTCCATTCTGTGCAGTAACTAACTTTTTTTAGGGAGGCATCCTAATATAATAGTAATATAAGACAATGCAGAGGACACAGGGAGATATTCCCAGTGGCCTCTGTACCTCTCCATGGGACTGATCCAGTGTTCTTACAACATGGCCACTGGTTTTCCACAGACCTAGAGTCAGTGTATTTTTCCAAATACTAAATGTGAGGAGCAATATCTCTTGATAAGCTTGCTTATCTAGATCTGTCCTTGTAGAAATTTGCTTTCATCTGTCCTTGCAGTAATGTGCTTGACCTTCCCTGTAGAAACTATTTATTTCTATCAATAGAAATTTTTCACATTTTGCTATGATCAGCAGACTTGTCATAAATGAGTAGGTTGGCAGTTCTTCACAACTTTGTATAAAGAATACTAGTCCCTGTGTATGGGAGCAGTTTTAAAGAATTTATGCAATAGGGACACTTAGCAAAACATATGCACATGGTCTTTTGCTTTCTGAGGTGACTATAATTCTAGACTATCTAATAAAACAATGTAAGAACTTCCACTTTTTTTATGAGGGTCAGAGTTTAGACCAACCTACCCACTGAAAAGGATAAAAGCAGGACAAAATATACTAAGAGGAATTGCTTGGAGACTTGAGAGATCTAACAAGGCAGAATTATGGGAACGATAAGGAAAATGGAAAAAAAAAATAGAGATGAGTCTGCCCTAGGGGGCCACTTTTCCGTTCAGAAGTCTGTTGATCCTGAAAGAGGTGGCTGAGAAGCTGAGAAACAGTAGGGCTTTTGACAGCACTGTTGAACAGAGGAGTAAAATTGGCAGTCTGGAAACTGCCAAAGTTGGGGGCGAAGCTAGTAAAACCCAGCAATTTGGATCGAAATACTGAGTGGAGACCAGTAGGAATAAGAATGAACTCTAAGCAGACTGGCCCTCTCAGAGCTTGCAGCTCATCATTTTTAATCCCTAAAACTGGATCAAGATTATTTCAGATTGCTGATTTCTAAAGCTACTGATAGCAAAGTATCTCTTAAAAAAGAATGTCATCAAAGTCTTAAATCTTAAATTATTTCTAGAAATTTGCATGTACAATGTCCATTACTCAACTAATGATAACCAGGATCATGAGGCGATAAGAATGCACAAATGGGCTCAGCGCCTATAGCTCAGTGGCTAGGGAATCAGCCATACACACCAAAACTGGTGGGTTCGAATCCAGCCTGGGACTGCCAAACAACAATGACAACTACAACCAGAAAATAAAAATAGTTGGGCATTGTGGGGGGTGCCTATAGTCCCAGCTACTTGGGAGGCTGAGGCAAAAGAATCGCTTAAGCCAGAGTTTGAGGTTGCTGTGCTATGATGTGACACCACTCTACTTAGGGTGACAAAGTGAGACTCTGTCTCAAAAAAAAAAATGCATGAATAAGAAAAATAAGAAAAGTAACAGATAATGGAAACATGGAATTGAATTTAGTAGACAGACTTTTTAAAAAATGTTTACTATGTTCCATGAGATTAAAAAAAAGATACTGGACATTCTAGAAGAGAACTAGAAACTGTTGAAATGAACTAAGTGAAAAATTCGAAAGTCTATAAATGTTATCCACCCGATGAACAGAAGCAAAACCAAGGACTATATGATACTCTCAATGGATGCAGAAAAAGCATTCGATAAAATTCAGAATCCTTTTCTATTTAGAACACTCAAGAGTATAGGTATATGTGGCACATTTCTTAAACTGATCAAGACTATCTATGATAAACCTACAGCTAATATTTTACTGAATGGAGTAAAACTAAAAGCTTTTCCTCTTAGAACTGGAAACAGACAAGGTTGTCCTCTGTCACCATTGCTATTCAACATAGTGCTGGAAGTTCTAGCCAATACAATTGACAAGACAAGAAAATAAAGAGCATCTAGATGGGTGCAGAGGAGGTCAAACTCTCCCTTTTTGCCGATGATATGATCTTACATTTAGAGAACCCCAAAGACTCAACTACAAGACTCTTGGAAGTCATCAAAAAATACAGTAATGTCTCGGGATATAAAGTCAATGTCCACACGTCAGTTGCCTTTGTATGTGCCAACAACACTCAAGATGAGAGGTTAATTAAGGACACGACTCCCTTTACCATAGCCCCAAAGAAAATAAAATACTTGGCTCGGTGCTTGTGGCTCAATGGGCTAAGGCACCAGCCATGTACACCTGAGCTGGAGGGTTCGAATCCAGCCCGGGCCCACCAAACAACAATGACGGCTGCAACCAAAAAAAATGGCCGGGCATTGTGGTGGGCGCCTGTAGTCCCAGCTACTTGGGAGGCGGAGGCAAGAGACTCGCTTGAGCCCAGGAATTGGAGGTTGCTGTGAGCTGTGATGCCACGGCACTTTATCCAGGGTGACAGCTTGAGGCTCTGTCTCAAAAAAAAAAAAAAAAGAAAAGAAAAGAAAATACTTAGGAATAGACCTAACAAAAGAAGTGAAAGACCTCTGTAAAGAAAATTATGAAACCCTAAGAAAGGAAATAGCAGAGGACTTTAACAAATGGAAGAACATACCATGCTCATTGCTGAGAAGAATCAACATTGTTGGCTCGGCACCTGTGGCTCAATGGGCTAAGGCGCCAGCCACATATACCTGAGGTAGCGGGTTCGAATCCAGCCCGGACCCACCAAACAACAATGGTGGCTGCAACCAAAAAATGGCCGGGCATTGTGGCAGGTGCCTGTATTCCCAGCTACTTGGGAGGCAGAGGCAGGAGACTCGCTTGAGCCCAGGAATTGGAGGTTGCTGTGAGCTGTGACACCACAGCGCTCTATCCAGGGTGACAGCTTAAGGTTCTGTCTCAGAAAAAAAAAAAAAATAGAATCAACATTGTTAAAATGTCTATACTTCCCAGAGCAATTTACCAATTCGACACTATCCCTATTAAAGTACCAGCATCCTACTTTCAAGACCTGGAAAAAATGATTCTACGCTTTGTATGGAACCAGATAAAAACCCGTATAGCTAAAGCAGTTCTTAAGAACAAAAACAAAGCCAGGGATATCACCATACCAGATTTTAGGCTGTGTTACAATGCCATAGTGGTCAAGACAGCATGGTACTGGCACAAAAATAGAGACATAGATACTTGAAATTGTATAGGAAACCTGGAAATTGGCTCGGTGCCTGTGGCTTAACGGGCTAAGGCGCCAGCCAGGTACACCTGAGCTGGCGGGTTCAAATCCAGCCTGACCCGCCAAAACAACAACGGCTGCAACCAAAAAATGGCCGGGCGTTATGGTGGGCACCTGTGGTCCCAGCTACTTAGGAGGCGGAGGCAGGAGACTCACAGGAATTGGAGGTTGCTGTGAGCCGTGATGCCACAGCACTCTATCCAGGGTGACAGCTTGAGACTCTGTGTCAAAAAAAAAAAACCTGGAAATGAAACCAACAACTTACAGCTATCTAATCTTCGATAAACCAAACAAGAGTGTTCATTGGGGGAAAGACTCCCTAGTCAATAAATGGTGCTGGGAGAATTGGATATCCATATGTAAAAGATTGAAACTGGATGCGCACCTTTCTCCATTCACAAAAATTGATTCAAGATGGATAAAGGACTTAAATTTAAGACATGAGACGATAAAAATCCTCAAAGAAAGAACTGGAAAAACACTGGAAGATATTGGCCTGGGGAAAGACTTTATGAGGAAGACTGCCATGGCAATAGCAACAACTAACAATAAACAAATGGGACTTAATTAAACTGAAAAGCTTCTGTACAGCCAAGGAGACAACAACCAAAGCAAATGGACAGCCTACCCAATGGGAAAGGGTATTTGCACATTTTGAATCTGACAAAAGTAAATACCAGATCTATACAGAACTTCAATTAATCTATAGGAAAAAAAACAACAATCCCATACATCAATGGGGAAGAGAGATGAATAGAATCTTCTCTAAAGATGACAGACTAATGGCCAGGAAACACTTGAAAAAATGCTCATCATTCCTAAGTATTAGAGAAATGCAAATTAAAACCACCCTGAGATAGCATCTAACTCCAGCGAGAATGGCCTATATCACAAAATCTCAAAATTGCAGATGCTGGCGTGGATGTGGGGAGAAAGGAACACTTCTACACTGCTGGTGGGACTGCAAACTGATACACCCTTTTTGGAAGGAAGTATAGAGAAAGCTCAAAGAACTCAACCTAGACCTCCTGTTTGATCCTGCAATCCCATTACTAGGCATCTATCCAGAAGAAGAAAAAAACTTTTATTATAAAGACACTTGTACTAGGCTGTTTATCACAACCCAATTTACAATTACTAAAATGTGGAAACAGCCTAAATGTCCTTCAACCCAGGAATGGATTGGTAAGCTATGGTATATGTATACCATAGAATATTACTCAGCCATCCAAAAAATGGAGACTTTGCAGCGTTTGTATTAACTTGGATGGAGGTGGAACACATTATTCTTAGTGAAACATCACAGGAATGGAGAAGCATGAATCCTATGTATTCAACTTTGACATGAGGACAGTAAATGACAATGACACAGTGGGGCATGGGGGAAGGAGGGAGCAGACAGAGAGAGAAGGAGGGAGGGGGTGAGGGAAAGAAAAAAACAAAAAAAAAAAAAAAAGGAAAGAAAATAGTGACTAATTCCCACGTGGATTGGATTCAATTTTGACCAAAGTACATTACTTGAACATTAATTTTTAATTCAACTTGTTGATATGTTGTTTGGGGTATTGCATCCTCACTTATAAGTGAAATATGTTTGTAATTTCCCTTTATAACAGTATATTTTCTCCAACTTCAATATCAGGTGTATCTAGATCAAGCAGAATGATTTTGAAATATTTCTTCTTTTTCTATTGTCTATAGGATTTGGCATGATCTGTTTTTTGAAACTCTCCTTTACTTTTAATTGTATGGTATTAGTTGTCTATTTTTTTGAGACTTTGGGGAAAAAAATAAGAAGTTAACTGATGATTTCATACTGAGCCTCAGAGTCAAAGCCCTCTATAATGGCTTATTTGACAATGTGTATGTTGCTTTCTTGGCCTTATTATTGCTAATATTGCTTGATATTTCGGTGCAGTAATCGTCTGTTTTCTTTTCTGAATGTATTTATCTTCATTCATTCTTTATATGGTTTTTGTTTCTAGTCCTTAAACATTGTTATTGTTATTGAATTTTAAGCCTTTTAAATTCTGTGAAGGCAAAAAGTGGAAACCTAATTAACACATGTATATGTAAAAATAAAAAATAAATAAAAAATAAAAAAAGACCCGCAAAAAAAAAAAAAAACAACTGACTAAATATACTTCATATTCTACTAAAAAAAAAAATGTTGACTGTTCTATGAGATTAAAAAAAAGATGCTGGACATTCTAGAAGAGAACTAGAAACTGTTGAAATGAACTAAGTGAAAAATTCAAGAACTGAAATTAAAATCTGAATGGGTAGGTAGGTTAGTTCTTTATTGCTCTGTAACAAATCACCCTGAGACTTGGCGACTTAAAGTGATCCTTTACTATTACCCATGGTTTCTATGAGTCAGGAATTTCGGAGTATAATTTGGCTGATTCTTGCTCAAGGTCTCTCATGAGGTTGCCATCAGATCTTACATGGAGAGCAATCATCTAAAGACTTAAGTGGGGGCGGTGCCTGTGGCTCAGTGAGTAGGGTGCTGGCCCCATATACCGAGGGTGGCGGGTTCAAACCCGGCCTCTGCAGAACTGCAACAAAAAAAATAGCTGGGTGTTGTGGCAGGCACCTGTAGTCCCAGTTACTCGGGAGGCTGAGACAAGAGAATTGCCTAAGCCCAGGAGCTGGAGGTTGCTGTGAGCTGTGAAGCCATTGCACTCTCCCAAGGGTGACAAAGTGAGACTCTGTCTCTTAAAGAAAAAAAAAAACTTAAGTGGGACTAGACACATCTGAAGTTGGCTCACCATATGCTTGGCAAGTTGGTTCTTTTTGATTTGGACTTCCTCAGGGAATAAGTGATATAAGTTGGTTCCAGTTGTCAAATTATATGATCCTGTTGGTTTCCCCAAAGCTTATTTGAAACTTGAGCATAGGAGACATTCATGTCACAATCTTCATTTCCCATTTCGTAGCTAATTCAATTCATGTAATTTAAGTGGTTTCTTTTTCATTATAGAGATTAACTTCTCCCTGGTATAAACCACCAACTTTACTGTAGCAGGGCGAAGTTTAGATGTAATGTTGTTTGCAAAGGCACAGCTTTAGAAAGTGAGAAGAGATGCTTCCACAGGTGGAGAAGAAAAATATATAATCTCTTTTTTAGAAATTAGTCAAATACTTTGCTGTATTAGTCATTGTTATGCTTTGTCATCTGGGACCACAAGTATACTAAATGTAGAACTATCATATTTATGAAAAATTGCTACATGAGTACAGCATGATTTCATGTAGTTATAGAGTGTACAAACAATATTTTCTAGGCATATATGTGTTTCATCTTTTAATATAAAATGGTTTCACAGGAATTATGTTTTTAAAATCTACTTCTTTGTCATGTAAGTGAAGTTTAAAGTTCCTTTCTTAATGCTGTTATAGCATCTGCCGGGTGTGTTCTGTTTCTGGCATCCTCTGGCATTGATTTTGGTGTTGTAAATCTCAAACTGCCTAATTTAATAGGGGTTAGAACAGGGCAGGCAATTTTATGGACACATAATCCCCAAGAAGCCACATAAGAAGCCACTATCCAGGTGATTCTCTGTGATAAGGCTGATCAGAAATTTGATCTAGCTCGGGAGGATTCCAGTAGTAATCAAACTCTATTTTCCATGGATGAGACTTCATTATACCTAATCAGCCCAGCTTTAATAAAATCTCACCCAGATTGAATAAATTCTGTCTCTAATTGGAGTCCCCCAGAAGCATGACTGTTTCTGATCAGCACTGCAGCTGAGTTGAACCTGCCAACTAGACTGCCCTTCTCCAGACTGTAACCTGTGTTGGAACCAAAATGCTGGGGAGACAGTAGATTGGGATTGAAATGGGTTCTGGTAGAAAATCTTAAAAAAAAAAAAAAAGTCCACAGAAAAATGATTGGCTCCCACTTAATCCAGTGAACCAGACTTACTCTCTGTGACCCAAAAAGAAGACACCAGGGTTCAGCTGCAGTGGATGGGATTCTAGGTCCCTCATACCCTGTTAGAGTTCCTGCTGCACACCGGGCACTGTGTTCACGACTGTAGGGAACCTCACTGGAGTCTCACGATGACTCTGAGGAGGGTATTATTAGCTCCTTTTATATCTAAGAAGACAGGCTCAAAGCATTCTGGGTTATAACTAATACCCAAATCCAAATCCTTCTGACACTGGAGCCCGCAGCCAGCTGCACATTTTGTCACATTTCCATCTTTTTAGTAGTTTTCTAAAAAAAGTTTTCTCTACCTGTCCTTTATCCTCTCCTGGGCCCAGTTGTTCTTTCTACTCTTTCTCTACCCTCCCTTCATGTACTTTCCTTTTCCTAAACTCTGGATCAGACAGTTCCACAGAAGTTATTTGAGGAGTTAGAGGGAGGAATGATGAAAACTGAGGTGTGCTCCATTTGTTCCCTCATGTTCCTTTAAATATTTTCACAAAAGCGTTTTCTCCTCATGCACAGAAAACAAAAAGAATCAACATGTCATGACTGTCTCCTATCACTAGACCCTGTGACAACTGCTTTATTTTTCTTTTCCCACTCACTTTGCTCCTCATGACATTCCTTTTGAGTGCTATTCCAATCTTATAGATGAGGAAGCTGATTAAGAATTTATCCAAGGTTAAAAAGCAAGTATAGGAGCCATAATTCAAATTCAGATCTAATGACTCAGAATCTTTGCTCTGCCACATAGCATGCTGCTTCAGAAATAAACAGACTTGGCTGCAAACCCCAGGACTCCCAATTACTCCATGCCTTTAAACAAGTTACTTCACTTCTTTGGGTTTTGTCATCTATATATTAGGGATAATGATAATTACAACATGGGTCAGTCATTATGTTACATGATTAAGCCATGTACTGTGTCTTGCAAAATGTCTTAGCTCATGGGTGACCCGTAATAAATAGTACTGTCCCCTACTCTTTTACAAAACAGGGTGTCCAGGGAGTGAGAAATACTAGGCGTAGAAAATATCCCTTTTAAAATCATCTGTGATTTATTGGTCAGAATAGTCCTCTCTTTTGTATTTTATTTTGAGCTATTGTTAAATACTGCCATATATCCGTCAGAGCTGTACCATGGCCTAGAGAGCAATGTAGCATAGCGCTCAACAGTGCAGGCTTTTAGGCCGCTGCAATTTGACCTGGGGCAAATTGCCTACCTCTCTGGGTCTCAGTTTCCTTATCTGTAAAGTGTGTATATGTGTGGAGGTGGCAATGCCTACTTTGTAGGGTTGTAATAGGAATTAATATAGATAATATAGTAGAAGCTCTATAACTGACCACCTCCTTACATTGACCTAATTTTCATAGGCCCAGCATGTACCACCCATATGCAATAGAAGTTCCTTATGTTGGCTTGGCGCCTGTGGCTCAATGGGCTAAGACGCCAGCCACATACACCTAAGCTGGCAGGTTCGAATCCAGCCCGGGCCCGCCAAACAACAATGACGGCTGCAACTAAAAAATGGCCGGGCGTAGTGATGGACGCCTGTGGTCCCAGCCACTTGGGAGGCAGAGGCAGGAGACTCACTTGAGCCCAGGAATTGGAGGTTGCAGTGAGCTGTGATGCCACAGCACTCTACCCAGGGTGACAGTTTGAGGCTCTGTCTCAAAAAAAAAAAAAAAAAAAAGAAAGAAATTCCTTATGTTGACCACCTCCATGTGTTAACCAGTTTGTTACAGTCCCGTGGTGGTCAACTTATAGAGGTTCCACTGTATATGTAAAACATTTAGCATAGCTTCTGGCATAAAACACAAGATACATAAATTATAATTATTTAATAATATTGCTGTGGGGTTTTTTATAGACTCTTGGGCTAAAAAACTCTGAAGAAACAGAGGCTCTATTTCATGACATTGTGATTGGACCCTGTTTTTGAAGAATGCTGGTTACCTTCGTAGTTTGATAAGTTCAGTCATCAGTGACTTATTTACTGATAAGCTCTGTTTTCCGTTTGCTCAAGAGCTGATACTAATGCAGGCACGTTTGTTTCCCACGACACCCTTGAGTAAAATGCCATTTCCTCAGGAACAGCTAGAAATACCGATGCTAATTTTTCTTGTGCTCAGGAAAAGCAAGAGCACTCCTGCTGCAGTGGGCTGGAAGGAGCTCTCCAGAAATATTATGTCATCCTAATTTGCACTGCCAAGGGATGAGCTCATCGGGGTGGGTCTCACAGGACTGCAGCTGTGCCAGTTCCTCACTTGTATGATGTGCACCCTCCCAGCTCGCCTCTCCCTCGCTACCCCTCCCTCCACCCCTGCCTGCCTGTGCCAAACAAGAGGCACTGCCTGATGAATTATTTAAAACCCGAAGCGAACTCTTGCAAAATAGACACAGGCATCAGAAGGCACGAAAAAAGCAAACTGTGCGTTTTGGTTATTTTGCATTATTTTTAAGGTGCCCCCCCCAAAAAAGAAAAACATAAAACAGCTGCAGGACTGATATTGTCAATGAGAAGAGACTTCTGCTGGTCCTCTTTGCTTCTACTCCTTTGTCTGAGAGCAGTTTCTTTCCCCTGCTCTACTTAAAACAACAGCTTGATCTGTGACTGAACCCACCCTGGGTTTGAGCCGATCGAAAGTCTGGCCCTGAGCCACATGGCTGTAGCAAGGGAGAAATGTCAGCGATTTTTCATTATACTAAGTATCGTGAATATCTCTATTTATACACTTGCTATTCTACCTGGCAGTACAAGCTGTGGTTAGAGTCAGCCAACCTGAGTCTGGATCCACAGATACTGTATCACTGCTCCAAGACTCAGTTTCTCCATTTGTAAAATGGGGATAATAAGCATAGGTCAAGAGATTATTGGAAACATTAAATGAATTTTTCATGGCAATTATTAAGCATAGTGCTTGTCTGCAGAATCCACTTAATAAATGAATGATTATTAATAAGACATAACATCCTCAATTGCTTCATTAACCATTATAGGAAAGAGTGTGTGTGTGTGTGTGTGTGAACACGTACTCGTGCATGTATACACATAACTATGAATTGGAAGGAGGACTTTCAAAGAAATTATTCGCTCATGAAAAAGGCATGTTTTGGGCGCGACCTATGACTCAGTGGGCAGGGTGCCGGCCCCATATACCGAGGGTGGCAGGTTCAAACCCGGCCCCAGCCAGACTGCAACAAAAACATAGCTGGGCATTGTGGAAGGCCCCCGTAGTCCCAGCTACTCAGGAGGTTGAGGCAAGAGAATTGCCAAAGCCCAGGAGTTGAGGTTGCTGTGAGCTGCGTGACACCACGACACTCCACCGAGAGCAACAAAGTGAAACTCTGCCTCTACAAAAAAAAAAAAAAAAAAAGAAAGAAAAAAACATGTTTTGTTTTTAACTTTTTATTATGGAAGTGTTTAAATATGCCCTGAAATAGAATCATATACTGAACCCCCCCATAGACCATCATCACACAATTATCAACATTTTGGCAGTTTTGTTTCGTCAACTACCCCAGTCTTTTTTCAAAGTAGAGTATTTTAAGAGCAAATCCCAGACATTATATCATTGTACCCATGATATTTGGATATATGTACCTCCAACAGAAAAGGATTTTATTTTTAACTTAACCACGGTTATTCTGAAGCCCCACAATATTAAAATAGTTCCTTCTTATCATCAAATGTCCACTGCATCTTTAATTAAATTTTCCCATTTGCTCAAAAATATCTTTTTCACCTTTAAAAAAAAATCACAGAAAGGAAGAGCAGAGAGAGGGAAGGAGCGATGGGGGTGAGGAGTGGGGAGGTGTGCCACACCTTTTGGGGGCAAAACACAATTGTAAGAGGGACTATACCTAACAAATGCAATCAGTGTAACCTGGTTTCTTGTACCCTCAACGAATCCCCAACAATAAAAAAAATAATAAAAAATAAAAAAAACATAGAAAATATTCCTCAATGCTTAATTTTTTTTAAAAAGAGGTTTCTAAATATGTCGTGTGAATTCTTGCTGTTTCAGAACTGAATTCCAAACTGATTTAAAAACAGATATATTGATATTTACGCAGTAAAAATAAAACCAAAATTGCTATTGTTTTTTAATCATTGTTAATCTGAATAATTTATATTGAAGTAAGTTTTGTACTGGTTAGGGCAACTAGTACATATATATTAATTTTATAATTTATTAATTTTTTATAGCTGCTCTTCAGATGGCCAGTATTTTGATATGCTTTGTATCTAGACATCTGACTTAAAATATTACTTAAATCAACATTTAGTGTGTAAACAAGATCATAATTTATTGACTCTTTGTTGGTTATATATATCCATCTTAGATTTGAAGTGTGTAAATTAGTCTGGTCCTGGTGGCTCACACCTGTAACCCTAGCACTCTGGAAGGCCATAGAGGAAGATCCCTTGAGCTCAGGAGTTCAAAACCAGCCTGACAAGAGCGAGACCCCATCTTTACTAAAAATAGAATAAATTAGCCAGGTATCATGGTGTGTGCCTAGAGTCTCAGCTACTCTGGAAACTGAGGCAGAAGATCGCTTAAACCTAGGAGTTTGAGGTTGCTATGAGCTAGGCTAACACCATGGCATTCTAGGCTGGACAACAGAATGAGACTCTGTCTTAAAAAAAAGAAAAAGTGTATAAATCATTACCTGCATTGAAAATTTGTTTAGAAAGATATTTAATGTTTATTATTGCCAATAGATATTTTTGTTTAAATGTACACATTTAATTTAACTGTTAGAAAATATAGCTCTCTCTATTTAAGGGCAAAGCTCTGTATGGTACCAGAGGTCTTTAGAATTCATATAAACAGTGTTAACATAAGCCCCCAGGGAGACATGAGTTAGGTCAATACAAATTTTTTTTTTTTTTTTTTTTTTGAGACAGAGCCTCAAGTCGTCACCCTGGGTAGAGTACCGTGGCATCACAGCTCACAGCAACCTGCAATTCCTGGGCTTAAGCGAGTCTCCTGCCTCCGCCTTCCAAGTAGCTGGGACTACAGGCG
>CAUYRH010052448.1:0-33264 GCA_963574655.1 Perodicticus potto | reverse complement strand
GGCGCCTGTGGCTCAACGGGCTAAGGCACCAGCCACGTACACCTTAGCTGGCGGGTTCGAATCCAGCCCGGGCCCGCCAAACAACAATGATGGCTGCAACCAAAAAAAAAAAAAAAATGGCCGGGCATTGTGGCCGGCGCCTGTAGTCCCAGCTACTTGGGAAGCAGAGGCAAGAGACTCACTTGAGCCCAGGAATTGGAGGTTGCTGTGAGCTGTGATGTCACAGCACTCTATCCAGGGTGACAGCTTGAGACTCTGTCTCAAAAAAAAAAAAAAAATACTATATCACAGGTCCCCTTCTCATTTTAAGAAATTTACCAGGGACCCCAAGAGAACCAGGAGAAAAAGAACTTACTAACCAACTAATGTCATTGGGAAAAATAATAAAGAAGATTTCAGAATAAGTGAATGATAGAAGTCCTGTTAGTTTATTTCCCCCAGTGCATCCCTATCCTACAGGTAACCAGATATAGATTATAGAACCTGGCAGCTCGGCACCCATAGCACAGTGGTTACAGAGTCAGCCATATACACTGAGGGTGGCAGGTTCGAACCCAGCCCGGGCCAGCTAAACAACTGCAACAAAAAAATAGCTGGGTGTTGTGATGGGCACCTGTAGTCCCAGCTACTTGGGAGGCTGAGGCAAGAGAATTAATTGCTTAAGCCCCAGAGTTTGAGGTTGCTGTGAGCTGTAACGCCATTGCACTCTACTGAGGGCGACATAGTAAAACTGTCTCAAAAAAAATTTTTTTTAAATAAACAAATAAATAAATAAAAATTAGAACCTGGGGGCACCGCCTGTGGCTCATCAGTAGAGTGCTGGCCCCATATACCAAAGGTGGCGAGTTCAAACCTGGCCTTGGCCGAACTGCAGAAACAGAAAAATAGCTAGGCATTGTGGCCGGCGCCTGTAGTCCCAGCTATTCGGGAGGCTGAGGCAAGAGAATTGCCTAAGCCCAGGAGTTGGAGGTTGCTGTGAGCTGTGTGACGCCACGGCACTATACCAAGGGCAATAAAGTGAGACTCTGTCTCTAGGAAAAAAAAAAAAAAATTAGAACCTGGGCTTGGCACCTGTAGCTCAGTGGCTAGGGTGCCAGCCACATACACTGGAGCTGGCGGGTTTGAACCCAGCCCAGGCCTGCCAAACAACCATGACAACTACAACTAAAAATAATAGCTGGGCATTGTGGTGGGTGCCTGTGTAGGGAGGCTGAGACAAGAGAATCACTTAAGGATTTCAGAATAAGTGAATGATAGATGTCCTGTTAGTTTATCTCCCCCAGTTCATCCCTATTCTCCAGGTAACCAGATATAGATTAAAAATTAGAACCTGGTGGCTCGGCACCCATAGCACAGTGGTTACAGAGCCAGCGACATACACAGAAGGTGGCAGGTTCGAACCCAGCCTGGGCTAGCTAAACAACTACAACAAAAAAATAGCCGGGCATTGTGGTGGGTGCCTATAGTCCCAGCTACTTGGGAGGCTGAGGCAAGAGAATTGCTTAAGCCCCAGATTTTGAGGTTGCTGTGAGCTGTGACACCACAGCACTCTACCGGGGGCAACAAGTGAGACTCTCTCGCAAAAAAAAAGAAAAAAAATTAGAACCTGAGCCTACTGAAACCATGGTAGAAAGGCCCCTAGTTAGTGCTCCTGTCCACACCAACAGATGTGAAGGTAGATGGCATTCCTGCTTAGATAAATCACTCGCATGTGAAACTAGCCAGCAATGAGGAGCGGACGGTCCAACAACACCCAGAGCATCCCCACCGCCTTACCCTGAAAAAACAGACTACACCCCTGCCCCACTCACATATTGGGAGCTGACTGGTCTATGCACAGCAGAAGCTTGAGGATAAGCAGCAGCAGCATAGGAACGATTCTTTGCTTTGAACTTTTTCACCTTTCTTCTCTAATCTTAGGTGTAAGACATGGTGAAAGTTGTGAAAAATGCATCCAAGAGGTAACCCAAACTAAACAAACTATCAAAACTATGTTATTAGTTTACTCTTATTATAAATGTACAGGAAAGCCTGAAAAATTTTGCATATATAGTAACACCCAATATCAGGTATGTGTGCCCCCAGTGGGCCTGCCATTTCCTACAATCCTCTGAACCCCCAGAGCAGAATGAATTTGCTATGTAGTATACTGATATCCCTAGAAAGACAATAACCCAAGTTAAAACAGAAGGAATACCCAAGCATTTGATACATGCCAAGTTTTTAATAACATAACATTTGAAAGAGCATGTACGAATAGAATCCATTTTGAGAAAGACAATAGACTAAAAAAGGTAAGTATATATGCCACAGATTAGGCACTTGTGCAAGATGTATGTATTGGCCTTGTATAATTTGGGCCACATGAATTAACCCCAAGGACAGTAATCCAGTACCTTTAATAAAAAGAAAAACTCCACCTTGTACCGCTGGAAATTGTTACTCTTTATTTATTTATTGTATTTTTGAGACGGAGTCTCACTATGTCGTCCTCGGTAGATTGCTGTGGCATCACAGCTCACAGAAACCTCAAAGTCTTGGGCTTAAGCGATTCTTTTGCCTCAGCCTGCCAAGTAGCTGAGACTACAGGTGCCTGCCACAATGCCCAGCTATTTTTCTGTTGAAGTTGTCATTGTTGCTTAGCTGGCCCGGGCAGGGTTCAAACCCGCCAGCCTGGGTGTATGTGGCCAGTGCCCTAACCACTGTGCTACAGATGCCGAGTCAATTGTTACTCTCTAAAGGGTAAGCTTTCCTTCCCCTAGTTGTAACTGAGGAAATTGTAGTCCACTAATACTAAATATAACCAACAATTCTGACCCTAAATAGGCAAAAGGTAAAGCCTTATGTTAAGAATAAATGTATGTAGAAGAGACTCTATCGTAAAAGTAAAATAACCAGGGGCAGAGCCTATGGCTCACAGGAGTAGGGCGCCAGCCCCATATGCCGGAGGTGGCAGGTTCAAACCCAGCCTCAGACAAAAACTGCAAAAAAAAAAAAAAAAAGTAAGATAACTAAAAGAAATGCAAAGTCTTTTGTACCAGGCTTTCTAAGATGAATCACAACAATCTGCTGCAGACCTTCCTCCTAAAACTAAAAACTTATTCCTCCACCTGGCAGAAAACATTGCACAATCTTTAAATATAACATCTTGCTTTGTCTGCGGTGGGACAATGATGAGAAGTAGATGGCCCTGGAAAGCCAGAGAAGTCATTTCCTCAGATCCTACTCCTAATGTCACTCACTATAAGCATGCAGTGAGAGTAAGCTTTTCGACACTAAAAATGTCCATCATAAGTCAATACTGTTTAGCCAGAAAAAGAAACTTTACCATCCCAATAAAGAAGCTGTCACATCTAGCCAGAGAAAGAAACAACTTCACCATCCCGGTAGAGAAGCTATCATGTCTAGGCCTAAAAATGTATAAAAAAGCACCAAAAGTACTATTTGGTGGAGCAAGGACATAACTGAACTAAATTCCCTGAGTAAATTCCCCAAACTCAGAGCTACTTGAGACTATCCAGGGATCAGCATTAACTGGACAGCAACATCAGGTCTCTACTAGATCTATAGACACTAGCCTTACATTAAACTTCCTGATAGATGGTATGGGAGTTGTGTACTAAGTATAATCCAACCTTCCTTCTTCCTACTGCCCCTAGAGACTAGAAAACTGTTAAGTTTTCCAGTTTATGCTTCTAGACCGAAAAGACAAAAGCGTGATGTGGTAATAAGAAATTAAAGTGACAGGCTTGGTGCCCATGCTCAGTAGTTAGGGTGCTGGCCACATGCATTGGGGCTGGTGGGTTTGAAACCAGCCAGGGCCTGCTAAACAACAATGACAACTACAACAAAAAAATAGCCAGGTGTTGTGGCAGGCACCTATAGTCCCAGCTACTGGGAGGCTGAGGCAAGAGAATCGCTGAAGCCCAAGAGTTTGAGGTTGCTGTGAGCTATGACACCATGGCACTCTACCAAGGACGATATAAGAAGACTCTGTCTCAAAAAAAAAAAAAAAAAAAAAATTAAAGTGACAATAAATGGCCTCCCCAGTGAATAATTCAATATTATAGTCCAACCACCTGGGCTAAGAATGGATCATGAAGATACAGAATCCCAATATATCTGTTAAATCAAATTATCTGATTACAAGCAGTATTAAAAATAATAACAAATGAGGCTCGGCGCCTGTGGCTCAACGGGCTAAGGCGCCAGCCATGTACACCTGAGCTGGCAGGTTCGAATCCAGCCCGGGCCTCCAAACAACAATGACGGCTGCAACCAAAAAATGACCGGGCGTTGTGGCGGGCGCCTGTAGTCCCAGCTACTTGGGAGGCTGAGGCAAGAGACTCGCTTGAGCCCAGGAATTGGAGGTTGCTGTGAGCTGTGATGCCACAGCACTCTCTCCAGGGTGACGGTGACAGCTTGAGGCTCTGTCTCAAAAAAAAAAAATAAATAAATAAATAACAAATGAAACCAGCAAAGCCTTAACCCTACTAGCTCATAAAGAAACCCAAATGAGGAATGCTATTTATCAAAATCAATTGGCCTAGGCAGCGCCTGTGGCTCATCGAGTAGGGTGCTGGCCCCATATACCAAAGGTGAGGGTTCAAACCCGACCTTGGCCGAACTGCAAAAACAGAAAAATAGCCAGGTGTTGTGGTGGGCGCCTGTAGTCCCAGCTACTAGGGAGGCTGAGGCAAGAGAATCGCCTAAGCCCAGGAGCTGGAGGTTGCTGTAAGCTATGTGACGCCACGGCACTCTACCAAGGGCGATAAAGTGAGACTCTGTCTCTACCAAAAAAAAAAAAAAAATTCAATTGGCCTTAGACTATCTTCTAGCAGCTGAAAGAGAAGTATGTGAAAAATTCAATTTAACTAACTGTTGCTTACAGATTAATAATGAAAGAAAAGTAATCTAAGATATAACTAAAAAAAAACTAAAATAGTTCATGTACCTATACAAATCTAGAATGAATTTAACAATGAATTTAACCTAGATTCTTTATTCAGTAAATAGTTTTCTAAACTAAGAAGATTTAAAACTATCATTATAAGTTTGCTTTTTCAGCTAGAAAAATCCTAATATGGTTTTCTTTTAGCATCATCGAATAAGTGCTTCTGACCTGATGCTGTTCTACCTTTGCCTATTTCTGATTACACTAATCAGATCTATGTTTTCCAGAAATGTCCCTCCACTCTTTATGCTCCAACGACAATGACCTTTCAGTCCCTCACCCTCAAAGCTCTTTGCCACTCCTGCTCTTTCTCACACTCGTTCCTTCTGCCTGGCGTGCCCCCTCCTTCCCGCTCCTCCAGTTTCACACCTTCCTTCAGGACTTATCCTGAGTCCCTAATCAAACCTGGATATTCCTTTTATATATATCCAGGGCACACTAATTGTTTTGTGGGGAGGAGGGCAGCAGTAAGTATAATCAGACTTGAAGACTTTGCTATGAGGAGAAAGTGTCTCTTTCATTATACTCCAGGACGTGAGTATTTACTTTTTACTGCATTTCTTGTGCCAGAACCCTGCCTATATGTAGGTGCTCAATGTGTGTCTGCTAAATAAATAAGCAGACTCAGATAGTGAGGCTTTATTAAGTCTATTATACAACCATGCCCAACATTGTAGCATCAGTGTGATCAAAACATTTGATCTCCTTGGGTTTCTGCTGAAAATGAGTACTTGATGATGTCTGTCTTCTACTTAGAGGTGACGTCTACCTTCACCTGGGTAGCATAAGCATAATTCTAATGGCTCTCAGCCCTGTCTGCACAGTACCAAAACTTGGGTAGCTTTTAAAAGTACAGATGTGCAAGTCCCACTCCAGATCAATTGACTCAGAATCTCTCCGGACAGGAGTAGGTGCTGGTATTTTTGGATGATCCAGGAGGTTACAATATGCCTGAGAGATGACCACTGTGTGATGTTTGCTCAGCCACATCAGAAGAACTATCATAGATGTGCAGGTCTAGTCTTCAGATACATTTCTGTAACCTATTAAGCTCACAAATCCAGGGAGTGCATCATTATCCACTTTGCAATTCACTTGTTTAATTTTCCAGAAGCATTTATTGGGTCTGTGTTATATACTATTATTGCATTAGGTAATAGAGATGCAGATATTTTTAGGACTGAGTGTGTTTAGAAATAACTTATTTCCTACCCGAGGTAACAAAACATAGTAGCTATAACCAAATCCATAAAATAATATGACTTGTGTATGCAAAACCTCTTCC
Organism: Perodicticus potto; assembly: GCA_963574655.1. Classification (NCBI taxonomy): domain Eukaryota; kingdom Metazoa; phylum Chordata; class Mammalia; order Primates; family Lorisidae; genus Perodicticus; species Perodicticus potto. The sequence goes on along the minus strand of CAUYRH010052448.1, from coordinate 27,025 downwards.
GTTCCCAATATTTTCATTGACTTGACTTTGAAAGACTTTGTTTCTATATTCCATCTTCTAAATCAGTTATCATCATGTTTATTATTTCTGATTGCATATACTGCTGTTATAAGTTTCTACTAAGTATACTAGCTTGTCAAACATTGTTACATTAGACATAATAATAGAGGAAAAGCATGTCTCCAAAGATTTATCATAGTGGAGAATATCAAAGAATTACTAAACATAGTTGTTACTTTATAAAACAAAAAGTACTTTATATTCTCCATTTAAATTGTGTTTAATCGAATGTAGAAAAGGAGAAATGTTGAATCTAAATTTGCTGTTTGCTGAGCAACCAGAATCTTTGTACCCTGTTGTGCTAATTTCTCACTCAAGTACAGTACAGGGAATCCGACACTGTACTTACACCCTTTGTTTATTACCCTTTTTTACTTTATAAATGAACTAGGGATGTGTAGCAAAAAGTAGTAGATTGTTGCATGATTTCCCTCTGTGTAAATCTGAATGAACTGTGTGTCAGTTAGAGGCCTGTTATATGACTCTGCTTCAACCTCTTAATCATATTCTTGGGTGAATTCTTTTCACATTGTGACTAATTTGAACTCTTCTCATATTGTGACTAATTTGCAAACATCATTGATAATGGAGCCATATACTATCATTTTGAGGACTGTCCAGCACTGCTAAGCAGATTAGAAAGTCACCGTCTCACCTGCTTATCCATGTGATTTGTTTGATTTGTTTATGATTGCAAACAACCTAGAAAGTCTCAGACCTGCTACATTCAAAACTCATGTCTCATTTTCTCATGCTTTTTTTTTTCTTTTAGTTATGTGAGTTCTCTGCATGAAATTAAAACATGATTGTTATTAAAAAATTCTAGGCACCATCATTCGGTCTTTTAGGAAGTTATGTAAATTTCTGCCAAGTTCTATAGAATTGTTTTGATCAATGAGTATTTTCTAAAGTGTGTTATCTTGTTAGTATCTTCCTTTCATCCTGTATTCATTATTAGAAGAGCTCTAAGGCTGCTGAAATAATGATATATAAAAACTTGAATGAAAAAATCAATACAATGAATTTATATTTAAAAACATTTTAAGAAGATATATAAAATTGTAATGATCAAATGAGATTACAGTGTAGAGAAAAGAAGTAGGACTTAGACTCCGTACAGACCAGTGATTATATCCAGGCCTGCCAATTTCTCTCTCAGAGGCTTTGGTCTAATTACCTCAACTTTTCTTCCCGAACCTCAGTTTACTCATCTGTAAAAATAAATATAAAAAAGTGTGATTAATTATAATAGTCACGTTTTAATGTACAAAATTATAAGTGCAGGGTAAAATTGATTTTAATTGTTTAAGTAGATCTATTTTTCTGCATTTGTGACGAAATAACACAAGTATGACAAGAGGGTATGTATGACATAAGCATAATAGTGCATAGCCCAAATGTTCATCCAAAAATATTTAATAAACCATTTCTCTATGTAAGACACTGTTTTTAAAAGCTAAGGATATGAGAGTGTTAGATATGGTCTCTGACTTGTGGATATAACATTCATATTGGAAAAAAATCCTATTAAATTCTTCATTTTATCAGCTTCAATTTCAGCTAGGAGCTTTTCTTTCTACTGTCTTTTTCAAGTCAAGATCAAATGGAGAGCAAAGGAAGTGCACCTTGCCCTTTTGCAGTTCCCTCACTGTTCAACATAATAATCTCTACCTACTTTTCAGGACAATTTTGAATATTAATAAGAGGACTTCTATGAGATGACCTCCTTTAGGAAAGTGCAATATAAATGCAAGGCATTATAATTTATCGCTTCTCAAATGTTATATAAGATATTTAACTGGATCTGTGTTATTAATAAGAAGTAAAACATTTAAATAAAGAGGAATTCAGAAGAGGAAACATTTGGAATTCTTTATTACTTGATATGAATAGTCTATCTAATCTTTGGAAGTCATTCCAGCTTTATAAAGTATTTCTGTTGAAGTAGTTGGAACTTCTAGAAAAGGAAAACTTTGAGATGCATTTTGAGGCTCCCCTGAAGCAAAAGACAAAGAAAGAAAAAAAAGCATTTTGAGGTTTTGGGATGTATTAGGTTAAACTATCTGTAACATTATGTTCTATAACATGGGAATTTCAAACAGTTTGTTGTTGTTTGAACTTTAAAAATTGTCTTTTTGATTTACCTCTTTATTCACTGAGGAAAAAATATTGAGCTGGCCTGATAGTCCCTCATGAGGAATTTGCATTAGTCAGAAGAAAAAACTTACTTTTATTAATTGGTGTGGATTAACAACAATATTGTGAAAATATCAGTTTCTGAAAGGTGTTCATTATTAAATAGATCCTCAGTGGAGCACTTTTTTGGATTTCATTCTAAGACCACGTCAAAGTGTAATATCTGGGAAAACCAAATCAAGTTAAGGAGGCTGCTTGAGAAGAGAAGTTTCGCCCATCATCCTAGGAAGTCATATCAGAAACCAAAAATTCTTTCAAAATATTAATGAAGCCAAGTTTCATGACTGGCAGAAGTTCACACTTGAGATCCGACCTCAATACAGACGACCAAAAACTGGGGACAACATAATTTTGGGAGGTTTCCCCTGTTACAGTCAGATTTGGGAACTCAGTAATTCAATTAATACATGTATGCCAATGACATGTATACTTTAAAACAATGATACCTCGAAAGCATGTAAGAAATAGTCCAAAAAATTGTGTGGCCAAGTGGCAAGAGGTTACAATCCTCTGTTGGGAGCAGCGACAAGAATTGGGACAGAATCGTTGATTCTTTTTGGATGTCTCATAGAGAAGGTAGATTAAAGTGTAAAAATGTTTTCTAGAATTGTTAGTTCACAATTGAAATAATGAATAAATACCATTTTTATGGCAATAATGAACAAATAATTTTCAAAATTTACTTTTAAAGAATCCACAGATCCTTTCTTGTTACCTTCATAACAGCCATGGGGGTAAGAACAAATACTACTATTTTATAGAGGAGGCAGCCAAGTCTCGAAGAATTAAATAATTTTCCCATAAATGACACACTGCAAATAGTAAAGCCAGATATTCATGTCCCTGCATTTCAATATTGTTTGGTGATCAGTCCTGTCTGTCACATTTCCATATTTCCAGCATTTACGATTATAAGTTCTTAGGCATCAGAAATGTTTTTCCTCGTTCAACCTCTTTTTCTTATTCAAAATTTTTCATAACAAAATAAAACTTCCTTCATCTTTGTCCATCTACGACCTCTCAGTAAGACCGCTGTCTTTTCATTGTCTTTCTGTCTTCCTGGTTTCCATGACCGTTAGTTTAAGATAGTGTCATCAGAGCCCTAGACTGGGTGTGGCAGCAGAGAAGTCTTTACTATTTTTGGTCCTTCTTTATTATTTTTGCAATTTTAGAACTTTTCATGCTAAGAGGGAAGGCAGGCTTACTGTTTATATTCCATGGCATCTTTAAAATTTTAGTTAAAATTGTGTATATTTAGTTCTTGGTACCAGATTTTATAGAAGAGAGGGCAAGGATAACCAAAATATGTCCAGAGTAAGCTATTCAGAGAGTCAAGAACAGTGAGAAAGAGCTAAGAAGTGTATTAAATACTCTATGAAACAGAGAATTACCTAAGATAACTTACCACCAAGAGGTGAAAAGGGAACTTAGTCCTATGCCAAGTTCTCAGAGTCCCATGCCAAATTCTGAGAAGTTTCCCAGCAGCCCCTTGAGTTCTGCAGATTCCCAGGGCCTTTGGTTGTCATCCCCTTTTGATTGAATCTTATTCTTAAAACATCAACCCTTGTTTCCACACACGTGTCATTTCCCATGACTGATACTCATTCTCTACAAGACACTGAAGTCTGGATGTGGGCTTAGCCTCCTTAGTTTGATTTGTACCATCAATGAATTTTAGAGGAAGAATTCACTGAGAAGGAAAATATACTACACTCTGGATCAGTTGGTGAAATCTGAAAGTCATGGTTTTTGAGAACAAAGAGTTGTATGCAGCTCTGTGTTAGAAGAGGAATATAGGGTGGAGACTAGCTGATGAGAAAAAGGAGGAGGAAGACGACAATAATAGTTTGATTTTCCTTTATACAAATGTCATAGATAATTTGTATATGATGGAGTCTTTATTCGTGATTTTGGGGAATCGTTTAAGACATTTAAGTTACAACACTCCAAAATTTATATGTAAAAGTCTTTGGCTCCACACCACCACCACAGGGCACAATTTCTTACAAACTTAGATTCTGATATTATTGTCGTCTTCCTCCTTCTGTTTCTCATTGGCTAGTCTCCACCCCGTATTCCTCTTCTAACACAGAGCTGTATACTTATCTCTTTGTTCTCACAAACCATGACTTTCATATCTCACCACCTGATCCAGAGCGTAGTATATTTTCCTTCTCAGTGAATTCTTCCTCTAAAATTCATTGATGGTACAACAATCTTCTTTTTTTTTTTTTTTTTACTGATTATGGAGTTTGCCTGAAAAGCACATATGTTAATTTTTGAAAAATAGAAGGTCTGGCAAGGCCAGCCTCTCATATTTATATGAAGAAAAATTATATTACACTGAACAGTGAAGAGCCTTATAGATGGCAGATACATTCTCTCATATGCCCCCACATTTCTTACCTTCCAGAAGGACTCTTCTTAGATACACATTTGAATTTTGTAAGCTTTTCACATTGCATGTCATGTCCCTGTTTCAAATCACTGAAAAGATGGATACACTTATAAAAGGTTTATAATTATGCAATCTATCATAGAAATATGTTAGTCTCTAGCAAATGTGGTAAACTCTTTGAAAAGAAAAACAATGGAAAATGAGTGTTGACTGCTAAAACTTGAGATTCTGTTTGTATCAACAAACTACCCCGCATGACTAAAAGGCTGGATCAGAATGACTTGGGACACTTAAATCTACCAGATTATTAAAGTGAACCTGTAGAGACTTCATGTTTAGAACGCTCAGATTGAGGCCTTGGAATTAGTCTTTCTCAAATGTGTACTGAGAGATTCTGATCTATTGCCCAGGAATTGAGTATAGACCATAGACTTGTAACACCAAATGCATCAACAAGTATTTATTGAGCATTACAGCTAATATCAATATTAATTACATTGTCTGCTAAGTCCACAGACTTTTTTTTTGAGACAGTCTCACTTTGTCGCCCTTGGTAGAGTGCCGTGGCGTTATAATTCACGGCAACTACAAACTCTTAGGCTTAAGCTATTTCTTGCCTCAGCCTCCCAAGTAGCTGGGACTACAGGTGCCTGCCACAATGCCTGGCTATTTTGTTGTTGTTGTCATTGTTGTTTAGGAGGGCCGGGCCAGGTTTGAATCCACCTGCTCCGGGACATGTGGCTGGCACCCTACCCACAGTCTCTTCAGAATAAAACTTCCATGTCTAAATGTAATGCTAACCAAGAATGATTCTGTCATTGAGCCACAGATCAATTGGTCAATGGAATGGCAGAAATCTTACTTTGTGACCTGGCTGGAAAGGATTAAGTAGACCAATTAAATGCTCTCCTTCTCCTGTACTACTTATCAGACATTGAAAGAATGAAGGGGGATATCCATTGATGTTGTAAGTTATAAGGTGATATCACAGATACTGGAGGGGCTCCTTTTAGGCCATATGACATCAGAATTTATGACTAAACAGGAATTATAATTAAGTTCAAGAAGCTATGAGGTGGAAGACAAAATACAGACACACACACACAACATTTTGTAAGGAAATAATTAAAATAAGAATGGGTTGAGGAGCTAACATATAAACATATAAATAGTTACTGAGTAGCTGGCAGTAATGTAGTCCCAGAGAGAAGATTCAGGAAATCCAGTGGCTGAGGCCACTAGTATGAATTTTAATCCAGCACTCATGTTTTTGCTCTGATTTTCTGGTTTCTAGTTTTTGTTTGGATCTCCACATATGTATCTTTGGAATAAATTATATATTATGTGAAATAACTTGTGTGCCCTTGTTTTTTATGGTTGATAATCAATAACATACTTCCTTCATCCACTCAGATAAAAGGGAAGAAGAAACTTTTAGATAACCAGTTTATTCCTTCACTTTAGATCTTTGGCAATCTTATTGATTCCTAACACCTATATCACTTTATGGTGAGGAATACTCTCTAGGTGATGTATGAATATTAATAATGCATTCATTTTTGTGAAGTTGGGCAATTAAATTTAGTAAATTTTTTTGGAATCCTTTATTAAATACATGACATTTTGCTAATATTTTCAAGAGTAGTCTCACAAATTCAACAATACTAACTGCTAACGTGTGAATGTCCCTCTAGCTCTCCCACTTTACCACACATTTCTTTAAAACCTAGGAATCTTTGTAACATCTCAGTAAAAGCTACCACCCTCAATTTAGTTGCACTTGCCAGAAATCTCAGAGTAACTTGGAACACAAGCTTTTCTCTATCTCTATAGACAAATCAGCACAAAGTCCTGTTGATTTGTCTTCTAGATATCTCATTTCTATGGCCACACCACAAAACCCGAGTGAAAAGCAGCATCGCTGCTTGGGGTTACTACAATCGCCAACTAATTTGTCCCCCACACCCAATTTGGTATCTTACCAATCTCTTCTAACAGAGCAATCAGAAACAATATTTCCAAAATGTTAAACTTATCATATGGCACCATGTCACTGCTTATAATTCCTTGTATTGAATTCTATTATTAAGACAGTATCAAAATTTGTAAATGCCTTGTGTGATCTCTCTAGTTATATCTTGCATTGCTTCTGCTTGCTCTTCTGTTCAAGCTTTATTTGTCTGTCCTTAATTCTTGTATCATTCAGATTTCTTTATGACTTAGGGAATTTTTATGAGCTTCTCTCACTTTTTAAAAATATTTCCAAGCCCTTGCTCCTCCCCACAAATCCATGCCTACTTTTCCTTCACTTCTCAGGCAAAGCTTCACTTTCTCATACAGGTCTTTTTTGATCCTGGCCCTACTTCAATTTTTTTTTTTTTTTTGGATAAACACTCACATAAAGATATCTTTTCCTTTGGTGGCCTTATCTCTATTCATGGTTACATAATAATACAGTGGAATCAAAAGTACTTCTCTAGAAGCATAAACCAGCTCAATCAACAGGTGGGGATGGGGATTTAACACAAAGTTATAGCAAAAACCAGGAAACATATTTGGGTTTCACTAGGTACTGAAGCAAGAAACTAGAAAATTGGAAATTGCGATCAACCTCTCTATCTTTCTGGGGCTGCATAATTTCACACATATTTTTGTCTCTGGGCTTCTATTTCTTATTTTTAATGAAATAATATTTCATCCTTTAAGTTCCATTTGGAAATCTGGCAAAGTATAACATCTTATCATTCCAATGACTATGCTGATCAATGGAACTTCTATATAGATTATTGAACTTCCTTGAGAAGAGAGTATTACTGACGTAGTTTGAGTGGGATAATTAAACTTGATCCAATAAGGTGTGGTCAGAGGGCCAAGATCACCAACATAGCTGCCTTATTTACCCCATTCCAGAGAAGACTGTGGAGTCAATTTCATGGGTCTTGGGTTGGGCAAGTAATACCCAGGAACAGGTTACGCTACGGTTGGCGACAGAATGGACATGGAGAATGTTAAACCTTTGAGAAAGAAGTGATGAGTCTAATGTTTCCAGGCTGATTAGACAAATTAAGAGTACAGTTGGAAGAACTCGGAAGTTAAAGGGAAGAACTGCATTGTAAGAAAAGATTGAGAATGAGACATTATTGTTTTGTAAGAGACATTATGAAATTAGTTTGTAGAAAGAGAGTTAGGAGAAAAGTGAGTATTTGTCTTTGGGCCATGATGTGTGAGAAATTAAGTAAGGCTTTGTTTAAACCCCAAATTCCTAATATCTTGATTTCTCAGTTTAGCATACCAACTCCTTTCCTTTCCTTCAAGCTGTATACAAACCAGGTCAAAATTTTTCTCTGCTTATCACTTTAGGCATAATTTCTGAAGTTCACTGGTGGACCTTTGGCATTGAACAACAGTTACACTTGTGGAAATTCAAGCATAATATGAAATATGTTAAAGTCATTCTCAAAAAAGAAAAATGATAACTTAATAAACTCAGTAGTTATTTATACTGATGGTAAGATCACTTCTATCCAACACACTTCTAAATTGTGATGATGTGGGCAATTTATGCTGAATCAAAAACAATGAACCATAGTGTGAAAAATGATATTGCTTAAATTTTTTTTATTAGTGACCTATAGATAGGTGCCAAGAATGTTTAACTTGGCAGTCAAACTGTATATACTATGGACAGCTGGAATGAATGACTTCTGCTTTAGGATTATTTGGGATTTAAAGGATATTTTTTATAAGAGCAATTGCAATTGACTTTGTAAAAAAGTCAGACAATTTATGATAGTGAAGTACCAATTATTACTGTCATATACTTTTCACTTTTTCATAGGGATTCTGAACAGTATACAATATTTATATTCAAAATGAAGAGAACTTTAGTGGTATTCATTTTTTAAAACCACCAAGGCAAAAATAAAATAGAGGAATTCATCACAGAATTAAATAACATGACAAAGGATATCAGAAACTGAGATATGAGAATTTATACACAATAGCATGTGTTTTGTGGGTAGTGATAGCCCACTGAAATCTAATTTAATCAAATATTTAAAGAGGTAATAATTAATTTTTAACGAATTGAAGTGAACCATAACTAGGAAGAAATGTTATTGTTTATTTTTAATGCCAGAAGAGTATTCCTGATGCAATTTTAATATTTCATTAAGGCAGTAACTTTCATATTGTGGGTTTTATCCCAGGTTTTTATGTTTGATGATATATTTTCTCTCCTCTTGAAAAAAAGTTGTAATTTTATTGCCTAGTAGTGGTGGGTGATGGGAAACGCTGTTTTTCTATCCATTTGATTATGTTCTATTCTCCCTAAATTACTAGAGATTAATCAAACAAAGTATAAAACGTATATTGGCTGTGTATGAAACAGAACTTACAATCATGCACAGTACTGCATGTTGAATGGAGATTGTATAAAAATATTTCACTAGATACTGTTCTTCAGAAGTCTTTTTTATGCTGGATAGCTCTTAGATGTGCAAGTTATGTGTAAGGTCCACTCAATTTTGACTTGCAGTTTCATTAGTTTCAAAGCACAGTATATTTCTCACATTTTGAGCAGTTGCCTCTGAATTTGGGGAGTCATTTAAATCTTTCTCACTTCAGCCACAGTTAAGAGTGTGAACTACTGAAACTGGAAAGGTATACACATATCAACATGGCTGTAAAACAGTACTTGGCAGAAGAACTCATTTTAAATGAATGTTTGATAAAAATCAATTAATTTAAAAAATAGAAAAAAGTAAAATACTCCCAAGTTTGATAGATTATAACAATGTATAGTTGCAGTTTTGATCTATGAGGTACAGAAGGTCATGAAGAAGAATTGTACTTATTTTGAGACTTTAGCTTTTTGTGTGTGTGTTTGCTTGTTTGCACACTGTACCCTGACTCCGAATTGTGACTCTTCTGTTATCAGTGGTCCTTTTATATTCTGTGAAACTTGAATACTTAGTCATCTATGATTCACAGTGAGCTTAAGGCTCTGTGATCAATAAGTTGTGAATCTCTTTGTTTTATTCAAAAACATATTATTCGTTCACAGGATATAGGTAGAATTCTGAAAATAGGCTTGCCCCCAAAGTTGGGAATAGTTAGTCGTAACTAAATACTGCTTTGGTTTTGCCTAACAAGTCTTAAAAATAAGACCCCCAAAGCTCAAACTATCTATAAGTAACATACTATGTCTCTTAAAAATATTTGTGGGAACACACACCACAAAACTAGTACATAGTTAATTAAGGCACACAATACACAATGTTCAAGTAACAAACATGCAAAGAATCAGGATTATCCAAATCATATGGCAATAAGCCACTCAATTGAAACCAACTCAAAATTCACACATATAGGGAGTCAAGAAAGGCATTTAATCATTTGTATAATTGTGCAAACCAATAAATGTTTAAGAAATTAAACTGAGATATGAAGGAATGAAAGATATAAAGCTGATCCAAATTGGACTTTAAGGTAAAAATTTTCAGTGTGTGAGACAGAAACCATAAGGGTGGAATTTAAGACATATTAAACATAGCAAAATTAAAAATTAGTGAAAGAAGAGATACAGCAATAGAAACAATCCAAATGAAATGTGAAGGAAAAGACCATGATTTGAAAAATTAAACAGAGCATTGGGAGGGAATCCATGGAATTTCAAACAGGCTACTAAGTATTTAATGGAAATTCCTGAAGGAGGGTATGAGAGAAAACATATTTGACCAACAGTTGGCTAAATATTTTCAAAATGCATTAAAACAGTACCCTGTAGATCTAAGAAGTTCAATGAACACCACACGCATACCCACACACACACACATACACACACAAAATCACAACATAGCACATCGCAACCAAACTGCTCAAAAATAAACTAATTTCTCTAATTTTTTCTTTTTAATTATTGTGATTATATAATTATTGTATACCTTTGTAAGATAAAGAAAAGTTCTTAAAAACAGCTATAAAGGAAAAGTATATTAAGAACAAATTAAGTATGGAATATTTCTCATTAAAATAAGACAAGGGAAAAGACAGAAGAACAACATGATTTAAAAAATAATAATAATAAAACAGTATTTAAAAAAGAAAGAAAAATGTATCTAGAATTCTATATCCAGCTAAAATGACTTCCAAAGATTGGAAATAAAGATAATGAAGACATAAAACTTTATTATCAGAAAACCTATACTTACATAAATGTTAAAGGATGTTTATCTCACAGAAAGAATGTGATATGGAGGTGAAATCTGCATCTACAGAAAGAAATTAAGAACATGGAGAAAGGTAACTTAGAAAAGATCCATATTATAAACTCTAAAACAAACATTCAATTGGAAAATAAAAAGTATAAGTAACAAGCCAACTAAGAAAGTAAAAGGAAATCATAAAAATTTTTAGTTGATAAAAGAGACTTTTTCTTAAATTGACATTTATTATTTAATACGGTAAGACCTCCATAGTTGACCACTTCCCTGCCTTGACCACCTCCTTAACTTGACCTAATTTTCATAGACTGTACATACACCACATGTAGGTCCAGTTCCTTATGCCAACCACTTCCATATGTTGACCAGTTTGTTAGTCCCTTGCGTAGTCAACTTTACAGAGGTTCTACTGTACATTCATTACAAGGGCTCACTCAGAGACATAATTTAATAACACAGAGACAAAATAAAAACAACACCATACAGAGTCCTATACATAGATCAATGATAAGAAACACGATATAAAAAAATTGGGATATAAAAAGACAACTCAAGGAGATGGTAGGGACAGACTGGGTCAGTAATCTTTACTGGAGAACTACTTTGAGTAGGTTTCTTGTGGGAAATTCTTAAAGTTTGCAGGGGTGGGTTTGTTTCCTATATCAGAAAGAAATGATAGAAAACACATATCAAGATGTTTATATCAGTAATCACATTAAATGTGAATGCTCCAATATTGCAACAAAAATGCATAACTGGTAAAAAAAAAAAAAAAACCCACAGAACTAAAACTCATCTACATACCACACACAAGAAACAGACTTCAAATATAGAATCAAAGAAAAGATAAGAGTAAAATTATACAAAAAAATATATGCTATAATCACAATAATAATAAGACAGCTGAAATGGGTGTGTAAGACTAAGTAGATTTAAAAGCTAATATAGCTACTCTAACTTACTAATAAAGGAGTCAACTGCACACTGGGGATCATGCCTGTAATCCTGGCACTCTGGGAGGCTGATGCAGGTAGAATATTTGAATATTTGAGTTCAAGACCTAAGCAAGAGCCAGACCCTGTCTCTACCTCAAATAGAAAAAGAAACCAGCCAGGCTTAGTGGTGCCCACTAGTCCCAGCTACTTCAGAGGCTGAGGTAAGAGCATTGCTCAGGGCCAAGAGAGTTTGAGGTTGCTGTGAGCTATGTTGTCACAGCACTTTACCCAGGATGACAGAGTGAGATCCTGTTTCAAAAACAAACAAACGACCAAAAAGATCACAATAGTAAAGGAGTTAATTGCTTAGGAGTTATAACAAAAATGAACACTAATGTACCTAATAATAGAACTTCAAATCATATGAAGCAAAAATTAATAAAGGAAAAAGAGCAATATAAACATTCATAATTATTGTCAGATATTTTAATAGCCCTCAATAATAAGAGAACACATGAAAAATCAGTGATATAAATAGAGAAGATTTGAATAAACCAACTTGACCTAGCTGGGTTTGGTTTAATATATAATACTGTAATTTATTAGTGTGGAAGCTGGGGTTCTTTTTTTTAAAAGCTATCTATTGTGCTAAATTTTCTCCTAAGTACTGATTTTGCAGCATCCCATACCATTTGGATATACATGTACAATTTTATTTAAATCTAATAACTTCTAATTTCTTATTTGATTTCCTCTTAGATAAATAGCTTATTTAATCATGTGTAACTTTGTTTACAAATACTTGGGGAATTCTGAAGCATCTTCATATACTGATTTTTTAATTCATTTTATTGAGACCAGAGAACATACTTTGTATGGCATAAATCCTTTAAAAATTAGTGAAACCTGTTTTATATTGGTAAATGTTCTATGTGCAGTTGGAAAAAAATGTAGGTTTTACTGCCCCTTGTTGGGTAGAGCATTTTATTTAGCTACAGTTTCCCATTTCTTCCTATGAATGGTGACTTTTGAGAAACTCTATATAATAAGTGAATATTATGGACTATAAGTCAATAAATTCAACAAGTTAGATGAAGTGGAAAATTACTTAAAAGACACAAACTACCAGAGATTGCTCAAGAAGAAATAGACAATCTATATATCATATTTATTAAATAAATTATTTTAAATTAAATACATTTTTTACACACACACACACACAAATTATACCCAATTAAATGTCTTCCAAACATTTAAAGAAAATCACACCAATTTTACATATATTCTTCCAAACAATTAAAAAGAAAGAAGTACTTTCCAATTCATTTTTGAGGTCAGCATTAGCTTGATAACAAAACTAACAAATACATTATTAAGACAAACAAACACAAAAGAAAACTTGAGACTATTATCTCTTATGATAATAGATGAAAAAATTCTAAATAAAATTTTAATAAATTCAATCCAAAAATAAACAAAGAAAAGATTGCCTCACGGCCTATTTACTTTTGTGCCACCAATTCAAGGGTGGCTCAATATTGAAAATATGTCAATGTAATTCATCACATTAATGAACTAAAAGAAAAAAAATCATCTTAATATATGCAAAAAAGTTCACCAACTATATCATCTAATACTAAGAAAAATTGTAAGCTAAGTAGAAATAGAAGGGAGCTGCCTCAACCGAATAAAGGACTCTACATAAAATCTACAATTAACATCATAACTAGTGGTGAAACACTAAGTGTTTTCCCTATAAGATCAGGGGGAAAAAGTTCAGAAGTCTATCCCCACTACTTTTATTCTGTGTTGTGCTAAATGTTCTATCTAGCACATTAGAACAGGAAGCAATAAAAGATGGATTTAAAGAAAAAGGTAAAACCAACTTATTGACATAACATGAATCTTGAGGATTATCAGTTATCTAATGGAACCTATGAAATAGCTACTATAATCAATAAATGAACTTAGAGGAAGTGCAGGATACAACCTAATTGTTTAAAAAAATGTATGCGTGCATATTAGCAACAAACAATTGAAAAGTAAAGCTCAAAATATCTTTATAATAGCATAAAATGAAATTCTTAGGGATAACTCTGACAAATTACGTGCAAACCTACCCATTGAATTCTACAAAATATTTCCAAATAAATTGAGATATATATCATGAACATACATCACAGTCCCAATATACAGATGTCAAATACGTCTTCAGTTGGTCAATAGATACAATGCAATCCCAAACAACATTCTAGTACTTGTTTTGGTAGACATTGACAAGTATATTCCAAAATTTGTGTGGACACACAAAGAACCTAGAATAGCCAAAATTACTTTAAAAAGATTGAACAAAGTTGAAGAACTAAGGACTTCCGATTTCAAGACATTATAAAGTTGCTCTAATTAAGAGAGTTGTGCTATTAACATAAAACAGGTAAATGAATCAATGGCACAGAATGGAGCGCCTAGAAATAGACTCATGCATAGCTGCACAACTAATTGTTGATGAAACTGTGAAGGCAATTCAGTGGAGAAAGTACAGTATCAAAATTGGTGCTTGAAAATTTGGATATCGAAATGGTGAAAACTACACTACATATTTTTCAATATACACACAAAAAATGAATGCAAACAAATTACATACAATTGAAATGACACAACCATTTTAGAAAATAGCTTGGCATTTTTTTAAAAAGCCAAACATCCATTTACCATATGTGTTAGCCATACCCTCCCAAGGTATTTACCCAAAAGAAAAAAGAGCATAAATTCATACAAAGAGCTGTTTAGGGATATTCATATCTGCTTCTTTTTTTTTTTGAGACAGTGTCTCACTATGTTGCCCTCAGCAGAGTGCCGTGGCGTCACAGTTCACAGCAACCTCAAATACGTGGGCTTAAGTGATTCTCTTGCTTCAGCCTCCCAAGTAGCTGGCACTACAGGTGCCGGATATTTTTTGTTGCAGTTGTCTTTGTTACTTAGCTGGCCCAGGCTGGGTTTGAACCTACCAGCTTCGGTGTATGTGGCCGGTGCCGTAACCACTGTTCTACGGGCGCTGAGCCCTGGTTATTCTTAAGAGCCCAAACCTGAAAAGAACCCCCAACTCCACAACTAGGTAGGTGTCAAACAGCACGAGACTATGTAGCAACAAAGTACAAAAGTAAACTACTGAAATATGCTACAGCGTAGATGCCACTCAAGATAATTATGATGTGTGAAAGAATCCAGACCAGAGAAAATAACCTAATTTATGATACCGTGTATAAAAAATGCTTAGGAAATGCGAACTTACGCATACTGACTGAGAGCAGACCGGTGCTGGCACTGTTTGATGTGTGTAGGGAAGAATGAGAGGAGTAGGGTGGAGGAGTTAGAACGGCCAAGATGAACATTTTGTGAGTAATGAAATACATTCAGTATCTTGATTGGGTTGACGGTTTCATGGGGTGAATGTATATGTCCAAACCAAAAAAATTATACACATTCTGTGAAGATTATTGCATGTTTCTTACACCTTAGTAATAAATACTGTTAAGCAGAAGAAAAAATACGAAAATAATCAGGCTCAGGAAACAACAGGAAACAGAAAACTTACTTGAAACAGATGTACTATACTTTCAAGTCTCCACTGGGATGGATAAGCAGCAGTCACTTCACTCTATCCTTCCTTGTCCCTCTTCTCTAGACTCAGTTAAAGAGAGAAACAGAGAATGAGAGGGTGTGGGGAGGGCTCATGGGTGCCGCTCTTCTGACTTGAGTCATATTTTTATCATTTGCCTAAGGGAGGATGGATTACTTTGGTTTGAAATCTGTACACATTGGACGGAAATTATTTCCCTGAGAAAAGTTTGTTAGAATATTATGAAGTGAAAAAGGAATGGGTGACCAAAGTAAACATTTTGCATAACTAATCATATTTATTCAATTCACTTAACATTCAACAAATACTCATTGCTTGCCTATCACATCCATGATGACTGGTATGGTGCTAGGGTTTTAGATTTCAGAGAGTCACCCTTGAAAGTGGTACAATGGGTGAAATGTACATGTAGAGAGATAATGAGAGTAACAAATTGGATTCATGTTCTCTAAGTTTTTACTCCTATGCAAATCCATGAAACTATCTCACAGTGTAAGCCAAAACAGAAAATCTCAAAGCAAAGGAAATGTATGTACTTCAGGGCCATAAAAATAGAAAGAGAAGACATTTCAGGGGGATGAACAACTAGTAGCACATATTTAGCAAAGAGGATTGAAGAAAAGTAATGTCTTTTAAAAACAGTTCAATACAGGTGAGTGAGCAATTGGAAACCAGAACTTTAAGCACTTAATGCAAATAGCAAAATAAAGCACAAACAAAACATATAAATAAAACAGATTAACATGGGACAAAGTCAGTTCAGGATCAGCATAAATTGTGAAAAGAAAGCAATGCTACCTGCACCAGACCAGCTTAGATGTTGAGACTTTCAGTCCATTGGACAGGAAGAATTACATAACAGGTGCACAATATTTGCAGGTGGAAAGAGCTAGGTTGACAAACTCCTCTGCCACTTATGTGTGAAAATTTATGTTGGCAATTAAGTTCTCTCCTCATATTCTGATCTGTTCAAAAAGTGATAATATTAGTAGCTACCTCACATATGTATTATGAGACATTCAAGAGATAATGTGCAGAAAGCCCTTAACACAGTGGTTCTCAACCTTCCTAATGTTGCGACCCTTTAATACAGTTCCTCGTGTTGTGGTGACCTCCCCACAAAATTATTTTTGTCACTACTTCATAACTGTAATTTTTCTAGTTATGATTTGTAATGTAAATATCTGATATGCAGGATTTATTTAGGCAACCCCTGTGAAAGGTGTCGTGACCCATAGGTTGAGAACCACTGCCTTAATAGAATACTTGGTGGAATGAATGATAGAAATAGATTAAGAATTATTGGAAACTGATGCTTTATTACCTTTAATTTGTTAATGATAATTTTATGCATATTAGCTTTAGGTATCTTCAATATATTTGTCATGCATTTTCTTACATTCATAAAACATAAAAGGTCATTGCTGGGAATCTGTTCTATGTGCAACATGAAGATAGACATTCTTACCACATGTTTTAGCCATTCCTTCCCAAGGTATTTACACAATTCTTTACTCCTTTTCTCTCTCCAGTGACCAGCAAAATGGGTGGCATATGCTGGTTCAACAACAGGAATGGATTGGTTGAATTTGGTCTAGATATAGCAGTCAGGAGGCCAGTGGTCAGAGTAGAAAAAAGGCAGTTGTGTAGCAGCAGGGAGATGACTACCTAGTAACCTGGACAATTTCTTCCTAATTGATTTTAACAATGTTCTAGTCTTCCAGAATCTCCAATGTTTAATGTTCTATATGCTTGAAGTTTTTCTTACATGGCTTCAGATGTAAGAGATCCCATTTATTTTAATAATTGTTTTTGAAGAACAATTTTCTTCTTATGCCTTGTAATTGTGTGTAGAAATGTACAATTGCATGTGTTTATTTATATATGTGTATACGCATATATAAACATATTTTACAATTTATCTTACAACAGATCAGTAAAAAAAGGAGCGAATCAATCCCCATTTTTCTATTTTTTCACCCTGGAAGTTTATTCCTATATGATATATGCAAAAAGAAACTTAACTATGTCTTTTTTTGAGTACAATACATAGAGAACAAGATCTGCTCACTAATAATGAAGTAAATGTTGTATTATATTTATTCAACATTTTCTAGCTTTATATTTTTGGAATGATATTTATCATTTTTTATAATCACATATATCCTAAGTACTGTACAATTTACTAATTTCAGGTTAAAATATAATAGTGCAAACACAGAACAAGAGTCATTGCTGGATACATTTTTTCCCCATAGTTTTCATGGGAGCCTCACTCTCTAATCAGAATTTTGAGCCGGTCAATTGCTCAACTAGCAAACTGTTTGTAACTTAAGGTACTAACCGAAACTGCAGACTTTGCAAGACTTTCCAAGAATTTCAGAAATGGCACAAAAGGAAATATTAAGTATATCCAGTAGTAAAGGTATGATGAGGAAGACACATTCAATGGCAAAGTAAATTCGTTCAGAAAAAGCAGCACAGGCAATCAAGATAACCAGTGTTACCACATTGCGCCTGAGAAAGGTATTGAGATTTCTGGCCTCCATCTTTGCTAGAGATAAACTCATCACTTCACAGCTCAAGACATCCAAAATAGAAACTGCTTGATTCTTACTCTCTCACAAATGGGTGAAATAACAAACCAAGCAAAGAAAACATTTTTCAATGGTCAGAAAAGCCACCTTCTACCTTCTCACCCCGTCCACTCAGAAATACTTCAAACCAATCCAAATATGAAATTAAATGCATTAAATTTATTTTACAAAATCATAATAACTTTGGACCGACAACTTAGCAAACTAATGAAAATGGCTTCTAACTTGGAAACATTTCTTTCCATTTGGAAATATTGCAGCCATGAAAAAAAAATTTGAAGAAAATATAGAAGGCAAATAACAATCCTTTGTAAGTAAGAGAAGTGAATAATAAATAAAATAGCATACTGATGGAGAGGAAAGATGCATGTCTGACTTTTCCAAGGCTATGTTGCAGGGGTCTTTTGGAAGTTGGGAAGGATTGGATTGGCCAGAATCTGTTTTGTTGTGCATGGAGCTTCCTGTTAGCTGGCCAGATGTAGTATGTTATTAAGCAATTTGGGCCAGAGCATCATCATTTTCCATGAAGAATTTAGAGAAGATCTTGACTTGAGCTGATTGCAAGAGGAGTCATGCTGTGCCATGCAGTATAAAAATATCATCAGTCTTATGCCACTGGCACATTCAAACACCTAGTGGGATAAGCCAGGCATCAATGTTCAAGGTTTTATATAAGGTAACAGCTGCTTTGGTCAGACAGTTAATTAAATATGTTAATTTCCCACACAACCAACAGTAGCGACAACAGATCAAAGAGGGATTTTATGACATTTCTGGGTTCCCTCCTATACCCAGGACGACAGATTGTGCCCACATTATCTCCCAATCTCCTTTGTGGAGTGATGTTGCCTTTCCCCTTTGGAAATGGCCCTGTTCTATGACACTGCAAATATTGTACATGCTTTGGTACCACACTAACCAATGCCAGTTGTCACCACTCCAGTCTTGAAAGGCAGTTTGGGTCTGTTCCCATTGCTAGTGTTTTGGTTAGTTGGTAAATATCACAAATCATGCTGAAGGCGGGGAATGGGCTCTTTCTCCATTTGTGTCATCTAACTTGGCTTTTGTGTTTTATCTTTGTGGAGCTGATAGAACACAGATTGTAAATCACTGCAAGAACAATGACTAGATGCTACCCTAGGCATGTAGCAGCAAGGAAAGGGCGTTCTAGATGGTGTTATGAGTTAATCACACAGAGTACACAAAATTCAGAGTACATATCTGAACATACTCAAATATACTCACAGTGTTACAATATGTTACAATGTGTGACACTGTGAAAGGAAGAAAATGTTCTCATTCAAGTCTTAAAAAATACAAATTATAATATCTGGGTGTTAGAGATGTAACTGAGATGTGAAACCATTTGCAATACTTTTTGGGTCATATGGGGATTCATATGAACCCTCCTCGAGGATTTCTAGGACTATTGCACACTGTTTATAACAAATGCTTCTCCTGACTGCCTATTATTTGCCTAAATGAAAGGTTCACAGAATCTGTGCTATTGAAGAAAAATTGGAGCAGGTCTGCAGTGGTGATTAACATTTCATAGAAATATCATCCTACAGCTTCTCAGAGAACTTCGAAGTACTCATAGTTGCTGATTAGGTAATCATCACAACAATACATACATTCTTGTGTCTAATGTAATTTTTTAAGGTGGCTGATGATTATATAGCACATGTACTGGTCACATTGTTTATAAACATCTATGCTTAAAATCATCTGTACTCTGTATCATTATACCTGAAAGCAAAGTGTTATAATTGCTATATGTCTCTATTTTCTCATTTATGAAATGAGGGGCTTGAGGAAATAAACATCAAGATTACATCCAGTCTAATGTTCTATTTAAAGCAATGTAGTAGAAACACTATTGCCTACCACTAACCAGCTGGTGACTGAGTAATTCATTTAACTCCAAGTCTTCAAAAGTCTTTGTATCTAAGGACATAGTATATGTGAATATGACTAGTGAATTGCAAAGTCCTATAAAATATTAGCTGTTAATGTTTTAAGATGTGTAATTCTCTATTTTTAAGATCTACAATTAATTCTTTTGATAAAAGATACAAGTGTGATTATCTCGAACATGTCAGTAGAGTAGTGAATATTTAAATGGAATGTATGAGTACGTGTGTTGAAGGATAGAATTAGTCAGAACTCTACATGAGAACATAAATATGATCTCCTGGCTCAGTCTGAAATTTGACTGGATAGACCATTACATGGAAAATGACCATTCTATTGCTTACTACTAGATGGACATAAGTAAAAAGAAGTACAACGAAGTGTAAGTACAGTATATGTATGGAAAAGAGAACTATGAACATTGTGGAAGCTCAGTGGAGAACACTCAGATGAAGATTAAAAAATAGAGTAACAAAAATGATATTGCAGGAATAATTTACACACTTTTGAGGAAGGAATACAAATGACCATTACCTTATATGGATACATTGTGATAGTAATATAATTATATGGCAGGGGGATTCAAATTTTTCATAAATTTCCTGAAGGCTTTCCATTTTTATAAGATGACTATCCCATAGTTCTTGATATACTTTGAAGAGACTTTTCCCTGTACAGGTAAAGAAGGCAATGAGGGCCATTGTTTACCAGGGCCACTTTCCAAAGCTCAAGAAAATGCTTGGATAATTAAATATGGTAATTATTTCAGAAACACATAAGCAGATTTTCTTTGATGTTCTAATGGTGAAAAAAATAGTTGGCAAAGAAAAGTCACAAGATTTCATTTATTTTTTGCATATATGAATTTAAGAGGTATAAGTACAGTTGATAGATGAATATATTGGGTAGTAGTGTTAAAAAATCACCTGAATAATGTAGGGTATCCTTGAAGTAATTTCTCATCTCTTACTTCTGCGAACCATTCCAAGTCTCTCAAGTCCATTATTCTACAATCTATGTCCACAGGTATACATTATTTAGCTCCCACCTAAAGGTGAGGATATGTGGTATTTCACTTCCTGTGTCTGAGTTATTTCACTTAAGATAATGACCTTCACTTCTATCTGTGTTACTGCTAAATACATGATTTCATTGTTCTTTACGGCTGAGTAGTTTTCATGGTGTATCTAGACCAGGTGTTCTTTCCACAGTCATCTGTTGAGGAACACTTAGGTTGATTCCATATATTTGCTGGTGCTGCAGTAAACATATTACTGCAGGTATTTTTTATATGATAATTTTTTTCCTTTGTGTAGATACCCTCTAGTGAGATTTCTGGATTAAATGGGAGTTCTATTTTTAATCTTTGAGAAAGCTGGCATCCATAGAAGTTGTACTAATTTACATACCCCCAATGGTATTAAGACAGTTTTTCTTTCCCTGCATCTTTACCAAGATTTATTACTTTATAACATTTTCTTTCTTTTTCTTTCTTTCTTTCTTATTTTATTTATTTATTTATTTATTTATTTATTTATTTATTTATTTATTTATTTATTTTTGAGACAGAATCTCACTCTGTGGCCCTGGGTAGAATGCTATTGTTTTGTGAAAGCTCACAGCAACCGCAAACTCTTGGGCTCAAGTGATCCTCTTGCCTCAGTTTTTTTACTTTTAGTAGAGACAGAGTCTTGCTCTTGCTCAGACTGGTCTCGAACACTAGAGCTCAAGCAATTCAACAGCCCTGGCCTCCCAGAGAGCTAGAATTATAGGCGTGAGCCACCTGGCTGGGTCTATTTTTTGACTTTTAATAATAGCCACTTTCGCTTGTATAAGGTGATACCTTACTTTGGTTTTAATTTGTATATCCCTGATGCTTAAGGTTGATGACTGCTTTTTCATATGCTTTTTGGGCATTTGTATGTCTCTTTTTAAAAAATGTCTATTAATGTCCTTTGCTCACTTTTAATGGAGGTATATTTTGGTTTTTCGTGTTATGCTATTTCATTTCCTTATACATTCTAAATATCAGTCTTTTGTCAAGGCTGTGGTTTGCAAATATTTTCTCCCATTTTGCTCATTGTATTTTTACTCTCCTTTTCTTTTGCTATCCAGAAGATGTTTGATTCAACTAAATTACATTTGTCTATATTTGTTTTTGTTGCCTGTGCTCTTGAGGTGTTTTGTTACTTGTACTCTTGAGGTGTTAATTGCCTAGGCCAATGGTCCACAAGACTTTTCCCTAGGTTTTCACTTAGTATTGTTATATCTTCAGGTCTTAAATTAAAGTCTTTAATTCATCTCAAGTTGATTTTTATATATGGTGAGAGAGAGAAACCAGTTCCATTCTTCTGCAAATGGAAATCCAATTTTTCTAGCATTATTTACTGAAGAATTTTCTTTGTCTAGTGCATGCTTTTGTTGATTTTGTCAAAGATATATATATGTGGCTTAATTTCTGTGTTTTCTGTTCTGCTCCATTATTCTATGAGTCTATGTGTTTATTCCTATGCCAATACCATGTTGTTTTTATTATTATAGCTTTGAAGTATAATGTTAAGTCAGATAATGTGATGCCGCCAGCATTATTCTTGTTGCTTAGGATTTCTTTGACTATTTGAGTTCTTTATTGGTTCCATATGAACTTTAGGTTGTTTTTTTTTTTTTTTTTTTCCTGTGATAAATGACATTAGTAATTTGATAGTGATTGCATTCAATCTGTAGATTACTTTGGGCAGTGTGATCATTTCATGGTATTAATTCTGTTATCTATGAACACAGAATGTTTTTCCATTTGTGTCATCTACAATTTCATTAGTATTTTGTAGTTTTCCTTGTAGAGCTCATTTGCTTCATTGGTTAAATATGTTTTTAAGTATTTTAATTTTGTATATTGATTCCAAATGGGATTGATTTCTTGATTTAGTTCTCAGTTTGATAATTATTGGCATTTTGAAGTTCTACTGATTTTAATACAGTGATTTTATATCTTGGAACTTTAGTGAATTCATTTATCAAGTCTGAGAGTTTTTTTAACAAGTCCTTAGAGTTTTCTAGGTTACAATCATATCATCACAAAACACATAATTTGACTTCTTTTTTAATTTGTATGACTTTTTTCCCCCCATTAATAATAGCTTTGGCTAGGACTTTCAGTACTATGTTGAGTATGACTGGTAAAAGTGGCATTCATGTCTTGCTCCACTTTTTAGGGGGATGGTTTTCAACTTTTTTCTCTTTTGTATGAATTTGGCTATGGGTTTGCTAAGTTTGGGAAAATATGGGGTATGATCTCATGGTTTGGGATACTAAAAAGGAGAAAGAACAAAGCCTGAAGAGTGAGTCAGTCAAAATTACAACGTATTTAATCCAAAATAATTAAAATGAACATTAAGTGGTGAGTAATGAACTATTTGAGAATTCTGGATTCCAGTTTAGCATGTGAGAAGTTGGAGTTTGCCACTTGGACCTCCTAACAAGTAAAAAGCTGAACAAACTGAAAGAATGAACAACTCTTCTTTGATCAGCCAGAAAAGTGGGGTCACAGAGCAAATCACTGCTCTCCAAATTGGAGAGGCCCACAAGTAAATATAGAGAATCAGGGCAGACCTGATTGAAGATGGTGGCGGGGTAGGGTAGCAGCTTCTGTGTAGCTGGGTGCAGTGGGAGTGGGAAGAGAACACCCTGGGCATCTCTGCCCCATGGGTTTTGCCCAGAAGCTTCCCTTTGGTGATATAGGAAGTCAGTGAGAGACTTCTGGACCCCACAAGGAAGACAGCAGCGGTGGAAAACTGGCAAGTGGTGGATGTGTTTGGTTGGAATCTGCCTGCAGCTGTAAGATTGCACAGCAGTGGTGAGATTGCAAGCAGGAAAAACCTTACCTGGGGGCTGTTTTGGTTTTTATGAACTTGGACACTCTATTGAACTGCCTTCAGAGATCTTGGGCTGGTGTGCAGATGACTTTGGGTGTTGTCTGAGGCCCCAGACTGAGCCACTGAGCCAGAAAGGTGCTAAAATCGTTCAGCTGTGGGCTGCCCCTGTGTGTTGCAGCACCAGATCAGCTGGAAGAACCTGGGCGAGTAATCTAGTGACTGAGCTACCCAAAGGCAGGGATCGAGATGCTGGGCAAGTGCGAAGATCCAAGTGTTTGGCAGATTGACAGCTGTGGCCCTCATGGGCATAGGGGAAGACTGGATTTGGCACTCTGGATAAGTAGGCAGCCACACCAGGACAGATCCCAGGGATAAGTGCTTTCCCTGGAAAGCTTCTGCTTGGCCCATGTTTATGGCTTGGAGTGTCTTTTGAGTGGGCTGAGGAGTTATTTGGGCTCCCAAGCCTGCAGGGTCTGAGTAATCAGCAGAGGCCTCCAGTCCTCATCTTGTACAGCTGTATCAACACTATGATTTACATCTCATACTTCAGAAGATCACCCGTTGCCTGGTCAATACTTAGCAAGATATATATACTGTTTGGTTTCTTGGTTGTGGGTTTTTTTGTTGTTGTTGTTGTTTGTTTGTTTGTTTTTATTTCAGCATTTTTCCTTGACAATTTTATCTTTTCTTTTTTTTTTCACCATTCTAGTTTAAATACAATCTTCCATTTTTGCCTTCTTCAACAATTACAATTTCATTTTTGCTAGTGTTTTTGTCCCTATTATTCCCCCCCCCCCAATTTTATCCCATAAGGGTTTTTGCTTATTTGTTTTGGTTCGAGTCACAGTATTTTTGTCTTTCCTCTCTACCTGGTGGAGGTGGGGTACTGTGTCTGAGCTGGCTGGCAAAGAGCTGTTGTCCTCAAGGGAATCACCCAACCCAGCACCCCCGGAGGTTGGGGGTTTTTAAGGTTGGGCCATAGTACCCTACTACACACCTACATTTCTCCTGTTACTTTCTTTCATTGCCTTTTTTCTTGTTGTCAATATTTCCTTTTACTCACCTTCTCTTCTTTCTCTCTCTCTTTTTTTTCTCTTATCTAAATATTTTTTTCCTATTTGCTCTTCAATCTTTTCATCCTTCTGGTCTCGCACCAAAAGGACTCATTAAAACTTCAGGCCAGTGGTACAGTAACTTTAAGAGCAAGAAGAAATGAAAGGAAAATTAGGGTAAGGAAAAAGATACAAGAAAGCACTCATGGCTCAGCGCCTGTGGCTCAACAGGCTAAGGCGCCAGCCACGTACACCTGAGCTGGCGGGTTCAAATCCAGCCCGGGCCCGCCAAACAACGACAGCTGCAACCAAAAAATGGCCGGGCGTTGTGGCTGGCACCTGTAGTCCCAGCTACTTGGGAGGCGGAGGCAGGAGACTCGCTTGAGCCCAGGAATTGGAGGTTGCTGTGAGCTGGGATGCCACAGCACTCTATCTAGGGCGACAGCTTGAGGCTCTATCTCAAAAAAAAAAAAAAAGAAAGAAAGAAAGAAAGAAAGCACTCATTAAGAAGAATCAGCAGAAAAATCCTGGCAACATGAAATCCCAGGCAAGAGTAACCCCTTCTAGGGATCGTGAGATAGCTATCACAGAAGATTCCTCCTATAAAGAAATGTTAGAAATGATAGAAGGGGAATTTAAAATACAGATAATGAAAACAATGAAGGAAATTGCTGAGAAAGTGGAAAATAATCAAAAAGCAATGAAAGAAATTGCTGAGAAAGTGGAAAACAATCAAAAAATAATGAAAGAAATTGCTGAGAAAGTGGATAATAACCAAAAGGAAATTCAAAAACAGAATCAAATAAGAGATGAACGATATGAAGAATATAGAAAGGATATAGCAGAGCTGAAGGAACTGAAGCAGTCAATTAGGGAACTTCTGGATGCAATAGAAAGTTTCAACAACAGATTAGATCATGCAGAAGAAAGAATCTCAGAGGTAGAGGATAAAGCTCTGGAGATAGTTAAAGAGGCCGAAAAGAAGAGAGAGAAAGAAGAACGTTCACTGACAGAATTATGGGACTCTATGAAACGTTCAAACATATGAGTTATAGGTATCCCAGAAGGGGAAGAAGAATGCCCCCAGAGGAATGGAAGCCATTCTAGAGAATATTATAAATAAAAATTTCCCAAATATCACCAAAGATTCTGACATACTCCTTTCAGAGGGATATTGGTCACCTGGTCGCCTCAACTCAAACTTCTCCAAGGCATATTGTGATGAATTTATCTAAAGTCAAGACAAAAGAAAAGATCTTGCAAGCTACCAGGAGTAAGTGTCAACTGACCTACAGGGGCAAACCTATCAGGGTGACCGCGGACTTCTCTAATGAAACTTCTCAAGCCAGAAGATGATGGTCATCTATCTTTAACCTACTTAAACAGAACAATTTCCAGCCCAGAGTTCTATACCCCACCAAGCTAAGCTTTAAAATTAATGGAGAAAACAAATCTTTTATTGATATGCAAACATTGAGGAAATTTGCCACAAGACCAGTTTTACAGGAAATATTTCAACCTGTCCTACACACTGACCATCACAATAGACCTTCAGCAAAGTAAACACCTAGAAATTATAGGACAGAACCTAGTTTCCACAATAATGCAAAAGACAAAACTAACCCACTGACTTTCACAAAATAAGATGAATAGAACACTACCACACTTATCAATTATCTCAATAAATGTCAATGGCTTGAATTCCCCACTAAAGAGGCATAGATTGACTGATTGCATTAAAAAACACAAGCTATCTATTTGCTGTCTGCAGGAAACACACCTCACATCAAAAGGCAAACTAAAACTCAGAGTTAAGGGTTGGAAGTCAATTTTTCAGGCAAACGGAACTCAAAAGAAAATAGGGGCTGCAATCTTATTCTCAGATACATGTGGATTTAAAGCAACTAAAGTCAAAAAAAAAATGATGGTCACTTCATGTTGGTTAAGGGAAAAATACAAGAAGACATTTTGATTTTAAATATTTATACACCCAATTTAAATGCTCCCAGATTCTTGAAACAGACCTTCCTTAGTCTGAGCAACATGATATCCTATAACACCATAATAACAGGGGATTTTAACACCCCTCTCTCAGAGCTGGACAGATCCTCTAAACAAAAATTAAATAAATATATTA